>JAQIWE010001691.1:0-15003 GCA_034698565.1 Campodea plusiochaeta
GCACTATGCATCCTGAAAATTTGGTCGAAATCGGATGAGCGGTTACAGAGATTAGGGGGGGGGACGGACGGACGGACAGACGGACGGACAGACATGACCGTGCTATAAGCCTTTTTTTCCTTCGGAAAACAAGGCTAAAAATATATGGCATAAAATTGTCACTTATTTATAATCAGAATATAATTGTCTTTCGAATTAGTCTTTCATAGTTTCTTAATTCTGACTCTAACTATTATCGGATTTATCGTACGATATTCGTTAAACTTCAATCAATCGACTCGAAAATTAAAATGTGGCATGACAGAATATTTCTTAGAACTTTTTCTATATACTTTCTAAACCTATAGCTGTGGCCGTTATTGAATACATCGACTCGACATTCGTGAAATACTGATCGAATCGATATATTCGTCGAATTTCGCTCGAATTTCCAAAATCGAATTTTTTTGGAATTATAGAATAAAATCGCCCTTCGAATACATAAGTGTAAAGGATTATTGAATATTGATGATCTCCAGCAAGATATTTTTTTCCCTTCAAAAATGAATATTATATAATAAAAATAGTAGACTCAGAATCCTGTTTTAATGCGATAAACTATCTCGCCCTCGTCCCACTGTGTTACCCTCGGAAAATAAAGAGTATAATCTTCGTTATAAGTGAGTTTACCCTTTTGAATTGTTGAACACTAAAAGCTGCAGTGTGGTCACATTTCGACCAATATATCTGCAATCAACTGTTTTTCACTTTATTACTCTGTCTTGTGTGTATATTCAACAGCAGCCTCTTCACTTTTACGGCGCTGTAAACACCAAACAGAGCAGCAAAGAGAGACGAAACTCCCTCTATTGGTATAGGGAGGAAACACGCGGGATTTTTATTGTACAAATAGAATGGTATAATCGGAATCGTAAAATGTATTTTAAATATACTTTTGTTTATTGCGGTGGTTTCGACACAAAAAATTCTGCTGTTAGTGTTAAAAGTCTGTACGAGAAGTGCGGTTGAGTCATACCATTGAGGCGTAAAAGAGCTTTGGAGGGTTAATTGTAAAGTTTTTAAATAATTCATTGCATTTTCTAAAACTAAAAGATTTTGAAACGAAAATTTATAATTACAATTGTTAGAATGAAATATTTAGTGTTCAGTGAGATCTGTTACCTCGCCATCTTAATTTCTGAAGCAGGAAACTAAAGTAACATAAAGCACCAAATATTCCCTTTGTCTCTGACTTACCGAGTCGTCAATAAAATGAAATATTCATTTCAAATCTTCGTGAATTTAACCTGATTAAAATCGCTCTGTAATTGGCCCTCTTTCAAATTCAACAATGCAGGTTTGTTACGTTACCAGACACTAAATGAGTCATGGTAGTTGAGTATTCTTCCATACTGATACATTGATATCAGTCAGCGTATCTTACTTTCTTTAATATTACCGTAGGTGAAAATAGTACATTACCGACAAAGTATCATTACTACTTTTAATTTTAAGCTAAATCTGAATAATTTCAGCAACCTATCTCATATTTTTTTTTATTAACGGCGATGTCAAGTTATTCATCTTCCTCTGCTGTGTTGTCAAAATAATCTTTAGTGAAAAGCAAAAGGCTGACCACATCAACACAAAAGATCCGTTCTTTGCACTTTTCCCGACACCTTTTCTGTCAGAGTATGAAAGGGTCTTCAAAAAGAGTTGATATTAACACAACTAAGAAGCAGATTACGTCACTCAGGAGACACAGTGCTGCTTTCTGGTGGTCAACTTGGATAAACGCCATGACACGACCAAGTGATATCTTAGGAACGAAAGGGATAAGTTGCAAATTTATAGTGGCAAGAAAAGGAGAGCAAAGCATCAATAATAGGGATGACCTGAACATGAGAACGTAGCTTATATCTTCGACCCTCTTGTGCAATTTTGTTCCACGCAAATTAATTTACTTTAACAGTGTAAATTACGCTTTTAAAAGGTATCACGACCTTAATATTTCAATAAATTTTTTGTTTGTTTCTCATTTCTTTGAAACATCGTAAGATAACCGGTACTTTATTCAAACCAATTTCAATTTCAAAGTTTCTTTAATTGTCACAACGCTAGTTAAAAATGACATCATGTTGTTTTCATAACTTATTTTAATTAGTAAACTATAACCAGTATCGACAATGTAAACATTTTTAAAATTATATAATAACAGTTTTGAGATATTATTATAATTTCTTACTATAATAGAGAACAAAATGTAACAGGGTTCGAGAGTGAATGATTAACAGCCTTATGCAAATGGAGTATCATTTATAATCGGTTTCGAGAAATCTGACGTTAGGAATATTATTTCGCTACGAATGACCAAAATATATTTTGTATCAACTTTATTTCTTAATTCATTTCTCTCAACATATCTGAAAACTCGAGGCTCAAATGATTTCTCTTACCGTGCGTATTGATGAAGTTAGCGAGGTAGAGATCGAGTTCTCGGACGGAGACGTTGATGTGGTATGGGTTGACACACAAACCCGGATGTAAACATTCTGGTGCCTTCTCCAACCTCTCTCCGTCTGTACTCTCCAAAGGAATGGCCTTGAACAGTATCACCATCACAAGGTCCAAACGCCAAACCTGAGAGGAGAAAATAGGGGAGCTCGTCAGAATCTGAAAACAGTTAACAGTAAACTCTTTGGTTCAAGTTGCAAGCTTTTACGGTAAACTAAACTGGTTATCTTAAATTTTTAAAGTAGTTTTCAAATATCTCAAATTCCTTTACTCACGAATACATCCAAAAAATAAATATTGAATACAGTAAACTATGGTCACTGTATATTAAAATAAAAAAAGAAACTTTTAAAACAGAGAATTATTTAGATTTCATGAACAATAACATACCCTAATGTGCTAAATGTAAGTAAATTTCTGGTTAAAAGTAACATTCATTCTTTTAACAGTAGTAAGACTACAGAAAAGAATATATTGGATCACCTGCAACATTCAAAACACCTAATAAATAGCGTTACACACTGAAATTCAAATATTTAAAACGCAAGTGAATGTCTGGAGATATACAGAAAAATCATCTGCAGAAAGGCAAAAATGCAAATGAATGATACCAATATCACCCATATAATCATTAAAAAGTCTCACCCCCAATTCCTACCCTCCTAGTAACTCCTGCTGGAATCGCTTTCTTATAACGATCAATTATCTTATTTTTTATGTTCTCCTCTCTTAGGAGTGGCATGGAATCGTAAAGTGCAGTTAGAGACGACTATTACGAGAAGTCAATGCCACTAATTTAACACATCAACATTACACCATAAAAATGCTCTTGGGAGAAACCAAAATTACCCCACAGGCGACACTATACTGTACACACGATGCTCTAAACGATCAAAGTAATGAAGGGGAGTAGGTACTCTGAACAACCCACAACTAATAAATTGAATTCTAAAGTAGAAGAATATTTACTCCGTCATTGACGTTAAACTGAAGCTCACCACTCATCAGAGACCACAATTCTCTTAAAAATATCTAAGAGATGTACAGTTACAAAATAGAAGCAACGATTTGAATTGAGAAGAAGTGGCTGTCAATATTTATTTCTCCCTACGGTGATAAGATCAAAGAAAAAAAAATAGAACATTTCTTAATGCCACAAACTTTTACTTGTAGGAAATATTCTTTCTTACTGTATACGTATAAGGCAAAATCGCACAATATGATTTTATCTGATATTTGTTAATGTTCCTCGGAAGAATACTACTTTTATTTGCCCGTACTAGAAAACCCTAAAGAATATCAGCTGTTCCAATAATTATAACTCATAATGCATCAAAGCATTAGAAAACCCATTCCGTATAGTACAGAAACGGTATCTAAAACCTCCTCTGGACCAAGAAAGAGCAGAGGGGTTGATCTCATTCACATTGTAGTCGAATCTTATCCGTTGACATCATGTAGAACTTTTTAGAGCTTTTGTTTTCATCCCCTTTTTCCACTTGGCTAACTTTTTCCACCATCAAATGGTGCGTTTTGAGCCTCTTTATTGCACTTTAACATCTTCAAATCTCAGTTGCCCTTACACAAAGAATAAGAATAGTCTCTTCATTTATTCACCGCAGTACACAATAAAGAAAACAGCATATTTTCTCGTCTGTTGCTCGCTGTTTGACTAGATTTTACATAACATCTTCGGAGATGAAGAAAATAAGTTTATTGCGGTTACGAGTGGCTTGCAAGTTTTTAAAATTAGACTACCTCAAGGGAAAATGAAATGTTACATGTTGGAAATATCATTAATTTTTTAATGTTTTAAAAATATCTTTTAAGGTCGTCACAGATGTTTGTGAAAATATTGAAGAGCATAGAGGGTTAGAGGTTGAGTTTGAAGTAAATAATATATAACGTAACTTAAGAAATTGATGTCCTCGAACCAGAAATACTTAAAAACTGAATATAAATAAAGACTAACACAGAACTGGACCAAAAATGTATAATTTTTGTTCTCAACATCTATGCTGTTTAAAAGATTTGTTAATTTGCATGATAAAAATATATAATTTTAATACATATTCCCTGTTTCGTACCATTTTAAATCTACCTCAATATTATTTGATGAATATTACAGAACATGCTGAATGTGTGTGTACCTATAAAACTTGACTTTTCAATCATTTCTATTCAGATGAAATTCATTTTGGGCAAAAATATCTTCTTACCATTCGTATAACCACGACATTTTTACAAAATACATATGCTTCAACGAAATGCGATCTCTAACATTACATAACTCACTTGTATTTCAATGAAACTTGTATTCTTTATTCTCTTTAATACAAAGCAATAAATCGTCTTCCCTAACCCCATAATATTCAAACCCCATTGATTATTGTAACATAGCAAGTAATGAGATATTATTTGAATATCTTTCCACTTCATAAAGTAATACTCTGACCGACCACAAGAGCGCTGCTGGTCATTTCCTTCCCATTAAACAATACTTGATTCATCCTTATCTGTCGTCAGCAACTAACTTTTACTTTATGCAGAATATTATAGGTGGGGTGAACGTTCACCAAATATTATACTTCTGTAAACTATGATGGGATCGTTTACTATTGCTCGAGTATATGGTATTGGTGTAGTAATAAATGGACAGCACTCGATTTCTGCTCCATTCTACGTTTGGACAAAGATATTAGGTCATTATACTATTCTGAACATTTGTAGTTGACTATTGATTAAAAGTATCATGACATTAAAAATATAATGAAGTTGTGATAGTTATAAGTTCCAAAGATATCTAAATTTCTATGATGTATGATAATGATAAAGTGTAAGTATAGCATTGCTTTTAAAATTTGTTGACTAGGAAATTTAAATTCATATTTATTTTTCACCTCAAAAGAAAATGTTTACAACGTTTATTTTGTTAGTCGAATACAAATACGGCCCAACGCAGATCTTATGCTGTAAGAATAGTTTATTCTTGTCTCTCAAAAGTCCACCATAATATTATTACATACATGTTTTGATCTCATCAAAAATTTGGAAATTTCAATTTCAGGGTTTATTCGCAATTCTTAGAAATTTTAAGAAAATGTTCATTTTCCCTTATACAGTTATAACAATAAAAAATAAACATGAAGGAAGCTATCAACGGAAAGGTTTTAAAAGTTAGAATGAGAAAAAAAAATCGAACTGAATCAGTAATGTACCTGGAAGTGATATCAGAATCCTGAAATTAGAAAACAGCACGAAAGGGTAATGGAAAAGAAAAACAATTTGTTCGTGGAATAAATATAAAGTATAATTACAAATCTATAATTAAACCTGAATAATTTCTGACCTTATCAGCTTGTCTGAGACAGTCTATCCTCCTCATCTTTCCTTTCTGATCTGGATTTGAAAGTACACACATGGCTGGTTTTTTCCCTGTGATACTCAATACGAAATCTTCACGACACTCTTGTGTTATATCTTTACGAAGTTTACCTAATAGACGAGATGCCCACTTCTGTTTCACCTCAACTTTCTCGTTCTGGAAAGAAAAGAAAAAGAAAGTATGGTTTAAAAATTAAGATAATTAAGGTTCATTTAGAATATCTTAAAATAAAAATTATATATTAATTTCTTTTTATTAAAATTTCATAATTAGTTTGGTAACAATCTTTGGTATTTATTACTCGTTCTATAGCTGTACATTTTTGTTTTGTTATTGAAGTAATAAAATGAAATTCACTTCCTATCTGTAAACGATTCATTGACACACTTCTAAAACTATTTTCAAGATTATGTTGGAATTAAAAAAAAATTCTAAATACAAAGTTTAAGCAGATGTACTTGGTTCAAGTGAATAACCTCTGAAGGGCATGCAGTCTATATCGTATATAACAGGTGCAAATTAACTTCCTGGAAGTCGGATCCAACGATTGATGAAGTTATGACCACAGAACATCGAAAATAATATCTTATCAGAATTTTTAGAATTACCTGCCATAATTCAATGTTATTAATTTTTTTATGTGATTGAACAACAATTTGTAACTCTCTCTTAAATGCAGAACTGCAGAAGAGGAAAGCCTGTTGCTTCTCTCCAATTTCTCATTTTTAATAAATGTAGGACGTGTCTGAAAGAAGTATTTTTTCACAGCGGGAAGCCATATTTTCCAACACAGCTTAACGGTCTCTTGGGAAAACGAATACAATAGAGAACAAAGAAAGTAAAACGGCTTATGTGTGTTGGAAAAGATGGCTTCCCGCTATGAAAAAATACTCCTTTAAACCTGTGCATATTATATATCTAACAACTACTGTATACTTTGACAATATAACAAGCTACATGTGTAATCACGCCTCTTAAAAACAAAAACCGAGTTCTCCTTCCATTCTCTTGTTGAAATCTCCAAGATTTTTTTAATTATTTTCCTCCTTTTATCAAACAAACATCACCAAATTTTCCAATTTTTCGAATCACCAATGCTAATTTCCTTCTCAATCCTCCCCCCTTTCTTTTTTACTTTAACCGATCACTTAACCCCCTCCTTCCCTCCCCTATAAAAGAAAGCATTAAAGCGGGTAGAGGCAATTAATCTTTTTTCAATCATTCCCTGTGACTGCAGCCATGATGGTGGAATCACCATAAACACGCTAGCTAATCAGCGAGTTCTCCGCTAGTCGTCGCCACTTGTGAGGGGGGGAGGGTGGGTGGGAGATGAGATTGGAGTGATTAGAGTAGTAACCTCCTGTCCTGCTGTCGCTTTCGTCTCCGTACTGCCACCGGTAATCACTACTCATTCACTTGCTCACAGTGGAGGGAAAGGAATATAGCTGTAGGGATGGCAATTGCTGTGTGTTGTTCAGTGGTATCACAGGGGAGTTAGGTTACGTAAGATATTTTATTATTGTTTGGTGATTTTATTTGTTTGAAGAATAAATTGTCTATTGTATTTTTTTATCACGTACAATCATTGTCTTGCAAAAAAAAATTAAAACATAAGTGATTCTAAATGCAATTAAAATACTTAGTAAATTTATAACTTATCATATAAGAATAGGAGGCAGAGCCTTCGCTATTGTTATTTTTATTTCCAATTGAGACACAAATCAATGTTCTTTACAAAATATTTTGCACATAAAATTATTGTTCTCAACTTAAAGAAAATTCAGAAATATGCAACAGTGAAAAACATTGACAAAAATTATACTATATGTTATATCAATCAGTCATATTAATTTTGAACCAAACAGAAATTTGATAAAAAGACAAAATATTAAAATGATTTAGTTTGCGGGATAAAAATATTAAACAAATTAGAACACTCAGTATTTTCCCCTTTCACTCCCTTCCTAACATCCATAAGACCAACTTATATGATCTCCAACGTCTCCACACAGCTTGTCATTGTTAAACGACTGACATTTATTCCTATTATATATACACCCCAATGACTGCTGTACCAGCCGAAAGAGGTTGTATCCTACAATTCATAGTCGACTTCTTACTAAACTTTTCGACAGACAAAAATCAATATATAGCAACGAAAAGTCATGTATAAGATTCATGTCTCGTATTTTATCTATACAGTTCGTCTTGCTATACGGTATTACAACTATAGAGAGATCCCCTTTTCTATATGAAAGCCATATGTCAAAGTCTCATCACGCGGCTACTGCAGAGTCTACGGGAGATCTACGAGGCGAGAGATAAGCCTTAAATGGCTACAGTGATGTAATTCAATTAATTTTTGGAGGCAGCGATTGAGACTTTATTAACCATTCAATTAAGTTGCTTGGAAGAGATATTGTCATGGGGAAAGGGATATCGATATTTTACACTACAAATTGGATTAAAGACGGGCAAATCTAACGAATAAATATATGTTGTCGTTGGTTTCTACGAGTCATTTTAGAAAATGTATAACTATTTTTTTTTAATTAATAAAAATATTTTATATCATCACTGAAAATTGAAACTCTGGGACATTAGGGTTCAGATTCAATAGAAACACGTCATATGGTATTTAATATTGTCTTTCTATGTTATTTCAGCAAAAAAATACTATTTAAAAAAAAACAGCCTGAGTTATCAGCTAATATAACTTTTTTATTAACAACTAATGACATTAATTTTTTTTTTTTTTTTTTAAGAATGTGAGCTATAATTCCTCTAATATTCAGTGTAGTATATTTCCATTTGATATTTACATTAATCATGTGAGACGCTCTTACCAGCTAATATAACATTAATCTTTAAAATTACATTTCCAGAAAGTTCAGAATCTTTTCCAATAAACAATTAGACTGAAATGGGAATATTTTTTTTTTCGTTAACCCAATATAGAAAATTCTTCTTTCACACATAATGAAACAAAAAGATTCGATTGTCCTATGTTGTAATAAAATTTCTAAAACTAAATAACTTCATATCTTCTACTGAAAATAAAATATGAGCGAGAAAAAAAGAAATAAAATTTGTGGTTTGAGCAACAAGCTATTCACCAGTTGGACTTCGCCCTACGAATCCTATAAACCAAAAAATAAATTCTCCTCTCAATCCCCCCACTTCGGTGAAACAGAATAGTCCTACAAATCAAAAGCCCCACAGACTGCAAAGCTATTACTTTTTCCTTTTTCTTATTCTTTTATTCATATCTTTTAAGACAAGAAATGAGCAACATTTTGAAATGAGGAAATAATGAAGTCACATTTTGAATAAAAGAAACGGGCGCTATTTGGCATGGTAGATAAAATCCTTGAGGAATATCGCTTCGCATTTAAAAACACACTTTTGAAAGGAAGTAGCATTTCTTTTTTTCTTTTTTTTCTTGTGCGTTTGAAGTTACATTACGACTATTATGTCTGCTCGACACGGAAGGAATACATTAGCATAATGCTTTTGGATGCTATAAATACTACACTGACGGTGAAGAAGATTCCTCGAGATCGTTATTACTTTCGAAACACCACTGCTAGCAGGAGGACCCGGATACGACGAAGAAGAATATAAGAGTACAGTTTGGATTTTTTTTTTGGCAAATTCCAGAGCTTTTATAGTAAAATGTATTGTTTCAGAATACTGATATCACGAGTCAAAACAGTATTATAGTATTTTACTGTTACCAGTGGATCTTCAGAATAATTTTCTAAACTTTAGAGAAAGTCACCCTGTGATATTTAAACTTTTTATTTTATTAAATTCATCAATTTAAATGATTGTCTATACTGAAAATACATAAAAAATATGATAGAACTAAATCTGTGTAGAACACCGTGTTGTACTGCTTATTTTGCTCTGAATAGGAGAATCTGTCAGATGCTCGTTAGTTCAGGTGGAGTCGAGTTCAAGGCACATTTTACTAATTTGTAGAAAACCTAAAAAATTATCTAAAAGTAAAAAATTACTTTTTAGGTAGTTTTAAAACACGAATTTCCCTTGAGCAAACATTACTGCTCCGCAATGTAAAGATTCGACAGCATCAGAAGAGACACAGTAAAAATGGGCAAATAGACATTCCCTCCCCCCTTTCGGTTATAATTCGATATTCGCTTATACAATATTTTTTTAACTCAATTTCAAACTGAACCTGAGTATGTAATATCTTTCATTAATTAATTAATTCAGATTCAAGCAGTAGAAACATCTCAATCCCTCCATTCACTCACTTACCCCCTCCCTTTTACCCTCTCCCCCCTTATACGAATGTCCACCCTTAGTGACGTAATGAATACAAATGGCGGAACATTTACGTAGAATCACTCACTTTCTTCCATAGTAACTTAATTGTATTAGTAACAGACGTCCTCTCACTCCCAAGTAGAGGACCATTTAGAGAAATTGTTTTTAACGACTACGAGGTGTCTACTTGTGACCTCACCAATGAATCACCCCATTCGCCGGGTTAAGTGAAAGGTTGTCGTCGTCTGTTGTTCAGGGAAAATGGTTCCACCCAGGGTTAAGTGCCACTCAAGATTACACTGTACGTTTTACTTTATTTAAAAGTGTGTTGCAATTAGAACATTTTACTCTAAAATACGTTCCAATTATTGTTTTAGAACGCTTCTTGTTTGTTGTTTCCCTTCGTTCTAATTTTGAAATTTATTGCCCTAGCCTACTATTGCGAAATTAATATTTTTCTTGCATGGTTTAAGTGCAACAGATGTCGGTGGTAAAGTCGTCTGTCATCATAAAATTTCGTTCCCCTGTCATTTAGCATCGAAGGTACAAGGGTTGAGTTAAAGAACGAATAAAATCTAACTAAATACTTTTATACGAGAATCATAAATTTTCCATACGTTTAACTTTCGTTTTGATGAAAGTATGATATATAACAGGCAAAAGTAACTCTGAGCAAGATAGGGATAATAGAAAAATAATCGGAATAAAGATAATCATTTTTCAGAGATGATCTAGATTAACTTTCATTCTCTTTATGTACTTTTTATTTCTAGATATTCAACATTATCTTGAAACAAGCGTCTTTCACAATTTACTGAGTAAAAAAATAATTTCAACCTTGTAACAGTGTAACATAAGGATGTTACAACAAAAAGAGATAATCCTGTAACCGATTCTCACTTGAATGAAATACCTTCAAGTACACTTTATCGAAGTCAAAAGTTCCCCCTCCTCCCCCTCACATGATCAGTTGGAAGGGAGGGGGAGAGGAAGGGAAGCTGCATGAAAAGGAAAAGACAATGGACCGATGAGAAACTTCAAAGTCGTGTGGCCAGAGAAAAGAAAAGAAGAAAAGTCTGTCAATAGCACAAGTTTTTCACAATGATTCCCCCCTGCCTCACGACCAAAAGGTGGAAAGTATGAATTTCATAACTGCCTGATGGTGCTGCCACATGCGGTCTGGTGATGAATGAGTGGTGGTGGGTCCTCAAGATGATCGGGAGGGCAGAGTGATGGAGTGCCGTCACTGAAGTCATATGCACTCCACTCGATGAAGCAAGTGGTTTCAGAAGAATGGCGCGAAAAGGAATGTTCATTTTTATTGTAATCCTAAGATTTATGTATCCCTGATTTTTACGCCAGTTCTCTAATGAACAGTTCACTTCAAATGGTAACTCTATCCAAAAAACTAAATAATAATTATGCTATTTTCTCTTTAAAGGGCAAACGTAAAAATTATTACTACAACTAGCAAAAATTATTACTCGGAATAAAAGCAATAAATTTCAGTGCCACTTAATAAAATAAAATATATAAAGTATCAGTGTTAACAAATAAAAATTGGATTTTTTTAATTAACATTTTATTTCATTTTATACCAGCTAAGGCAGCTATGCAACCTTTAAGGGTCTCTTGTGTTGCCCGAAGTAGAACTCGAGGAACTGATCTGAACGAGATAGTATAACAATGATTTAGTCTAAAATTAGTGAGCAATACGCAACCAATGACGAAATGAGTATTGTTACAATATTGAATTAAATTTGCATTTGAATCTCTCCAGTACAGTTAAAAGTATTCAAGAACACTTTTCAGCGAGGTTAAATAAACATGTGAATCACATAAAATAAATCAAAGTACCTTTTGATGTTGACAAACAGCCATTCCGCTCCATCGCTTTCGTTAAACGAAAAATTAATTCCATTTGCATCTAGCCTACCAGAGTGGAATCCAATCTTTTAAAACCTCACTCATGCACTTGGCAGGAACAAAAATAATGACTCCCATCCACACAAAAAATATTGAAGGAGCAAATTCTTTCTTTATATTCTAATCGCTTTCTAAACACTCCTTCTTTATATTCTCCTATTTGCTGGAAACCATCCTCCCCCTCCCCGTGAAAGACATACGATCGCATTTATTATCCGAGCATTTGCATTCAAATAGGTCAGAGCGGTGTTAATTTCCGAAGGGATCGCGAAGTAATAATTAAAATGCAGTTTTGAAGGGGGCAAGGAATGCTCAGTGCGCCACTTCGTCACTGGTAAGAGGTGGGACTCCAGGCGACATCGGGAGGATGCTATGCCAACAAATTCCTTCTGGAATCGAAAGGAATAAAAAGAATCTCTAATTTATACAAAATCATTCACACACGATCCAAGATTAAGGAATTTATTTGTCCTGAAAGGGTGCTACCAAATTATATGGGAAGTGATGGGATTGCTCAGGGAAAAAGGTAAGTGCACGAGGAGATTTCTCAAGCTTTTTTTTCCTACTGCCATTCTTAGTTTCAGACTTTACAAAAATGAATTTTTATTTCTTTATGCTACGAAGCAAACTTCTTGTAACAATATTGACAAGAAGGTTTTTAAATTTACGATAATAATAATTATTATTATTATTAAAATGAAAATTCATATTTGGAACCAAACGATGAGATTTGAACGACCAACCCTAAAATTTGAACGTTTATACATTTCACAGCTTCTTAAACAGTGATGTAAAAATATATTGCAACCATTTCCAATTCTTTTTATATTGGTACAACAATATTTTTTTTCTTTATTATTTTCTAAATAATATATATAAGCTAGAAGTTATCTCCGAATGTAGTACAAATAATTTGAAATATTTTGTGTTGATCTCATTCCGCATAATCACCCAATTCAAAGTTCCCAACTAATTAGAAAATCTTATCAATTCCTTCTCTTAACAGTGTTGCAACCTCTAATACTTTGTGGTTGTGATCTTGACTGAGGAACAAAACCACAGCACAAGTAAGCAAGAAGTCTACTAAGGAAAGGTATTGTATATAGCTACTATAGGATAGGCGAAGATTGAGATGTTGTATACAACAGCAGTAAAGAAGTATAAACTTAAGTGATGCGGTCAAGAAACAAAACATGCTGTCGGATGAGAAGGAAACAAGTGGTCAAGGAGGAAAACAAGGAAATGGAACGAAAGGGTTTGGTTTAAGAATTTTATGTGGTTTGTTATTGGTTAACCAGCTAGAGAATCTAGTTTCGATTTGAGCAATATCAAAGGATAAATTTCATTCAGTCATTTTTCTAAATACGTGAAACGAAATATTTAAAACTCTGAAACTTTATCATTTGGATTAACTGATTGTGTATTCATAAAATAATGCACATGCTGTGTTTACTGAAATATGAATATTATAAATATTCTGGAAAATGGTAGGAACTTAAAAAAGCAAGAAATTTTCATTCTTAATTTGAAGAGAAAACAATAATTTACGATGGTATAATCAATGTTTTATTCGTCTGTTATTTTTTTAGATATTTGAACATAGGTTACACTACTTGTTTCAGCAACAAAAAAATTCAAACAGATAGGCCTACACAATTCATAACAAAACAATAAAACACACAATTTCTCCAAAACCTCCTACTACCCAAAACCCTCTTATACCCAGACTAACTGCGAGCAGAAAGCCCCGGGTGTAAACCTCTGATACTATCGCCTATATCTCCACTGGTATCTCATGAGTTATAGAATCGGTGTTAAATGACTATAAAAATGATCGTGGCTATAAAGTGTGCTTGGTGGCCTTAGGGGGTCAGGGCAATCGCGGTTGCATCTTGAGAAAGGGGGTGTAACAAGACCCCATTCATCTGGCTACGGTGGCAGTTGAAACGACTCTCTTCTGACCAAGACGCAAGATTAGAGCAACTCATTATTGGCGAGAGAGGGATTACACAATACCACACGTTTAGCTGAGGTAAGCATGGGGATAGATCACGGAATTAAAATACCAATATCCACCGAGTCATTGTCGAACAAAGGAAGAAAACGGCAGGGACAAATTTGTTTTCAACGTTGGCGAAATGAAGTAATTTAGTATACTTCACGATTGTAATACTGTAAAATTATAATACAGTATTACATTTTATTTCACAACAATACTTTATTTGAGTATGGAAGATTTTTCATCAAAGAAAGATATTAAAATATCTGTAACAAAATAATGTTTTTTTTGTACAATTAAAGATGGACCATTGTTATTTGATAAAAAATTTTTTTTTTTTACTGTAAATGATATCATATTAATTCAGCTTCACCATTTGGAGGAATAACTAATATGCAAATTTCCTTTATTTTTTTTAAGAAAATGAATTTTCATATACCTGTGTAAAATATTACTATTAAAGACAGCTTATATTGGGATCTTGTTCTAACTTTCTTCTAAACAAAAAAGCAACAATCGCCAAGTAATCATAAACTTAAGAAATTTAAAACATTATTATTATTTTGTAACACTATAAATTTATAATAGGTTTGTTTTAAAGGAATTGGTGGCTCATAGACTTCGCAAATATCTCAACTACCCGTCTAAAAAATGAACATCCACAAATCCTGGAAGTTTCGTGTCCTGCTGTCGAGTCCACTCTCCCCTCCCCCCCCCTTTCAGTCCACTTTCATCCACCCCTCAACAAGCAAAGTCAGTAAAAAGGAGCAATTTGCAGGAAGTTTTCCCCCGATTGTCTTTTCCGTCGTCTCGCATGTACCTGAACTATACATCACCCCCCCCCCTCCTCTTTGTAATTCAGGAGAGGGGTTAATTTAGAGCGTACTGGTGGCCGACAGTAAATCAG
>JAQIWE010001692.1:0-15001 GCA_034698565.1 Campodea plusiochaeta
CCTACCACCCTTCGAAGGCTATTTCTGACTTCTTCTCATCTGAGGGTGAACAGCATCAACACAGGATCGGGTGATGCGCACGGTACAATAATATGCAGTAGAACTACGGTTTAGAATACATTGAACTGTTGCAAAATTTCTTCAGAGTCTCTTAATATTTCAGTATTCAATTTGGGAAGAGGATTCGTTCTACACCAAACATATTTTCTGTTGTATGTATTAATTATTCGAATCTATGATTTCACCATCACTAAATTATTTAAAACATCTAACGATGAACGATGTAAGATAGTCAAGTTTCATAATATTACTATTCACTGCATTGACATACCATTCCACGTATTTACTCTTTTGTAACCCTGAGGCGTTCCTGCCTGGTTATAACATTGGATCAATTACAGTTCATGTATTCTTTTAGGTTTCTGTTTCGCTCGTACTCTTGTAAATATAATTTCAGTACGATACTGAAAGAAGGAATACTGTGTATCTAATAACACTGGCACAATTCTGAGGTCAGTTTGTTGGTTCTATTTCCAATTCGATATTTTTAATCTCATCGTCACTCGTCAGGAAAAACAGAAGAAAATTCGAGAAAATTGCAATAATCAGAACATAAAATATAACAGAATAGCAGCGAATGGAAATGATAATATTCACATTATACTATTAATGGACAATATAAAAATTGAGGAACTTTTTTTTTTTTTCTTGAATATCCACCCTAAATTTTCCTCATCACTGCTCACCCTAACTCTGGTCCATATGTTTTCATTCATGCAGTATCCACCCGTTTCTAAAGTTAACATCACAACTTTTACCAAAGATAAAGTTACAAAACTACACTTAATACAAAACAGGCGCCAAGATATACAACACTTTATGTTTATGGTATAAGCATGGGAGTCAAATTCGAATGTGGGAACAGAGATTCTGGATTCTTATCTGGAGTTTTCGGAAAATTCGAAGGACATATAGTGGTGTTTTATTTCTCCTTTTTAATGCTGATTTTTTCCCCTTCTGGATAACATTTTGAAAATAAGAAAATTTTTACCATGATAATTTAAAAATGTAATAGCACTTCAATTTTTTTCTATGTTGTGCTGACAGTTTATTATATTTATCCAATCTCATTTGAAAAATTTATATCTGAAATCTGTTTGACAGATATACTTTATTTTGCAGTTTAAGAAATATTCATACTATGTCTAAATAATATACTTAAAAATATAAATACAACTTCCTGTGTATTTATGTTCAATGTTCAGTTAATCCTTTCATTCCAATTCTGTACAAGCAACTTATACATTTAATGCTAATTTACTTACATATTTATGTATACAATTACTTTATAATGCAATAGCAACACTTCTCCTAAAAGAAATATATTATTTCTTCTCCAGAGGAAAAGAAGTATCAGTATCATGGCAAACCTTTTACAGTGCGTAACTGTATAACGGTACTTCGGTACTGTAACAACAGGCAAGTACTGATGTAAAAGTGTTCGTTTTGTAGAGAATTTTGTTTTAGTTCTTACAGTTTTGTTAAGTTACAGTTTCTAAGTAAATGTTTTCACTTTCTAGTCTCGTATACTGTATAAGTTTCTAGTCTCGTACACTTATAAGTTTCTAGTCTTTTATACTGTATAAGTTATGTAACTGAAAATGTATGCCAGTTTTATGAATAAAGTAGTCTATAACGTAGACGTTACAGTTGTGATATTTTGATCATTGCTTCCAGTAAACGTTTCTCTTATTTTAGTTAATAATACATAAAATGTTCTTTATACCAAGACCGACTATAATTTGCAGTGGTCGCTTGGACTTACCAGTGCTTATTCTTTCGGCTTTCGTTATTGTCAAGATATTTATACAAAATCAGATTGTAAACACTGAAAAAAGTTAATTATTCAAAAGAGATTTCCTTAACACAAAAACAATCTTAGCATTGTAATTTATAATAAAATTTACAAATATTAGTTTTGATTTCTTGACTGACTTTATTACCCTATAATTTAATTCCAGGAATTTCAATTTAATAATCTTCCAGAATTTCCCATATTCTCATTTCTTTCAATACCAATTTTTGCACATAACCTGTCTTCTTTCTCCAGTTTAATAAAAATGGAATTTGACACTAACTTTGAAGTTAATGAGAACGTTAACAAAGGGAAATCTTAGAGAAATTCCACGACTCCTCTTTAATATGGACAGGTTTCTTTCTAATATGCAACTCAAATAATAAGTGAGTTATGTCTCTGCGAATATTTCTTTGAAAGATTATATTACTAAATATTGGAAAATAAAATTATTAAGAAGATTATTTTGTACGTTTCAGAAAAAAACATGAGACAGAAAGACATGAGGAATTCTGGGAAAAATTTATATAATTGGCTCAAAATAAGTATAGTAAAAGTAGAACTTAGAAATACTTAGAAAAGGAAAACGCTCCGTACTTTAATGATTTGCTGTTGAAAAAGTTCTTAATTGCCTTTATGTAAAGTGTATAGTAGTTGTTACGATGTATTACAGATCATGTTTTAAGAGGAGATATCAGGAAGTAACTCTCACTCCTGATTTAACTTTTTTTTAAGAAGGAGATAAATGTCGTACATCAGAATTTCTGAACAGTTTTTGCATAGTTCCTGTTTTTAAAAAGGTTAAGTAAGTAATATTCGCTGTCACTCACAATAATGTAATATAATATTGTACTGTCATCTCATCCACGAAACTTATTAATGTTTCAATAATGGTTCCATATAGTGCTCAAATTCTGAACTTACACTGCTCTGAAATGGTACTAAAACTAAAGAAAAGTGCATTTTCATATTCACTAAGTATATTTATATACAGAAACTTTCTGACTTTCCCTCGTAAATATGAAAAATTATTGAAAGTCTATATAGTTATAATTATTGCTTCGTCTCTTTCTCCAGCTGCTTTTATCCTCATCCAAATGTAAAATAATTCATAACACTTATTATAAAATCAGTGTTAATTTTACATCTGTGAGACATGGATTCAATACCGTTCAAATTTGGTTTTGTTACGATTGGTAAATCCATAAATGAAGACAAAGATTCAGTTTTAATTATTATTATTATTATTATAGCCCATTTCACATGAATTATACTCCACTGTTCACTTTGGAGGATGTGTATTTACGCAAATATATCCTGAATATAAGAATTTATGAACTTAAAAATGCCTTCATTTTCAACACCATTTTTCGAATAAACTATGTCAAAGTTACAGAAATCTATTAGTTAATAGCTGAAAAACGTTTTCTTCATTTTCAAAAGTTGAGTATAAATTTCCACACGGTGTAGTTTTAATAACACTTAAAATAATATAATTTGATAAACAATAATTGCTGAATTATTGTTTATCAAATTATATTATACTAAAAATAACCAAAATAAAATAACTTTATTGTATTTAACACGGAAACTTACCACAGACCCAGCAGAAATAACGTATAGCTGACACAAAACACCGCTAATATCCGCTATATAACACGCGCGTTAATAATTTATGAAAAACACTTAAAACATGTTCTAAAACACACATAGAAACATTTACAACTATAATACCGAACACCGGAAGTAGAGTACAATTTGAAACTTGTTTCCTCTGTGCCGTACACTACACGACTACTGCTGGCTGGGTGTTTTGACATCAGAACTGTTCGCCCATTTCTCTCTCTCTCTCTTTTCTCCGAGGGGAGAATCATTTAGCAAAACTCTCGAAAAGATTCCTGGAAATCTTGAAAAAAAAAACTCGTCAAAAATTTACATAATTCACTTTCAAACTTTCTCATTCATTCCAAACTCACTTGACACTCGTTAACTCAGCGAATTCATAATGAATTTGCATAACAGATCGGAAAATATTCAATAAATTTCTTAAACTCTCGTACTTTCTATATCGCTGTCAAACTCACTAAATTCCTTCAAGTAAATTTCATAGAGAAACTCACAAAATTGATCTTAACATGAAAATTCACAACAAACTAATAAATTCACAACTAAACTGTCAAAGTCACATCTGAATTCTTAAAATTCAACTCCAAAATCTTGAAATCTCATGAATTTCACAAATTCATACGAATTATCTGAATTGACACATGAAGAGCTCAAATTCCGTAATAGCAATGCATTTTTAGATATTTTGAATTTCCCTACTCATTACACAGCCATGAACTTCCCCTCGGTCGTTTCTCTCTCTTTGGTAGTTTGGATAAGGAGAGTTCTCATTTCGCCAGCGAACATCTCTCTCATCAGTTTGGGTATAGTATATGCATGCTGCTGGGTTCATTGTGAAAGATTGTCCTTGTAAAAGGAGACTGAGGGTTTGTTGACATGTTGTTGACGATGGTTGAGTTACAGAATGACACAATGTTTTCTCTGTGTATTAAAGTAAAGATGAATTCAAAGTCCATTTTTATATCCTAAAGAAAAATTACTTGGATTAAAATTATATGAACTCAAAAATATTAAATTGGATCAAAAAGGTTATTTTGAGTTTATAACTACATTCAAGTTTGCACACAACATTCTGAGTTTTTATATAAGTAGGCCCATTTGAATAATGGATCGATGGTATGTAATATATTATTATAAAGCTTATCTGAAATGTTGATTCAGCACAAGAAACAAAAATTTCTGATATTTTCAGTAGATAATGTATTTCAGAAACTTTCAAACTGATAAGTACCTTGAATCATTGAAAATAATCTGTATCTTTTCATTAGCACGTTTTAGTTTTTACGCTCTTACGTTTTACCAAGGAATTTGCGAGCGCCATTTTATTACGGATATAAATCCATCATTTCGCTGAAAGATCACCAGTCAACAAAATGTTTATTTTTTTTTTTTCATTTTCTAAAATAATCACAAACATATAAATTCAAAATTGAAAACTCGTTTTAAAATCAATTGTTCCTCTTTACCCTTCAGCATGCAACCTTTAACCCCTGGTGCTCCCCCTTAATGTAAAACTTCACAACCACCTTATTCTATACAGTAGTTTTGAGGTCCTCTAGTTGAGGCTGCGGTTCTTAAAACAAAAAGAAACGAAAGGCAAGGCAAGAAACAAGTCTCTGAATCTTTTATGCTATTTATTCCTCACTTCCTTTCGTAAAGTTTGGTGGGTTAGCGTCTTGGGATTTATTCGTTGTTAAATCGATTTGCTACGTCTTTTAGAAGAACACTTGATAGACGGGTACTTTTAAAGAAGGAGGTTGTGACAGTAGTGTTAGAAAATCAATTAATATAAAAAGTCGGTTTACAGGTTTTCGTTGAGAGATTGTTTAAGATGGTGATTGATTGTGAAGTGCTAAATTGTTTTATTCAATGCATATAATGTTTTGAGCCATTTTAAAAGGATTTCGTCACGGGAATTCGATTATTTGATGATGAAATATTTCCAGTGTCATCATACTATTCTTTAGATCAGTTTCTTTTCATTGCTTTTGATCATAAACTCATAATATTACTCGTACATTGTCAGTGTTCTCAACAATATTACTTTTTATAATTATCAAAAGTTACAATATTTCACAGGAGTTAAGGTTTCAATGATAGTGTTGATAAATACCCTTGGTACGAGGATTAATTGTTATTTAACAATGGCTATTTTCGCTAATTTATCAAATATTTTTGGAAGAACAATACCCTCTTGAAATTGCTGTAGGAAATATACACCTTCACTCACTTGATAATATTTAACTCCAAACAAAACAAGAACAATCAGAATTCTAAAACTTTTTGTTTTTCTCACTGTATCGTTTGTTTAATTCAGTATAGGAATGAAAATTCTTCATTATGTTTTAAAGCTTATAGTTCATTGTAAAGTGAAGAACTGCTGTATTTGACTACATCCACTTTAATGTTTATAGATTTCAACATAAAGTGAACAACTACGTATAGCAGATGAAATTTAAAAAATCATTACATACTTTTCCGGCTTATGTTAGTTCAATATGAATAGTTTATGATACTAGAGCACTTACTATACTTTCGCTTTCTGATCCTAAAGCATAAACATTCATAAAATATTATAATCGATCTGGTAAAAGGTATGTTGAAAGTTGACTTTTAAATATTAAGTATTTGATGTACTATATAAGGAAGAGTTTTCACATTATGCAATAGTCCAAGTCGCGCAGTCCATCGTCATGTGCTCTGGTATAACTTATATAGAAACAGTAAATACATTTACCGGTTTAGTTTTCTTGACTACCAGTATAATATAGAGGGTTACGGTGTAGCTTTGACGAAGAAATAAGTTTTAATAAATTACTATTACGCAATATATAAAGGCATAACACATGCATATAAAAATTAATGAAGATTATTATTTGACAATTTTATTACATTAGAATAATAGTGGGATGAAATTCATCTAGAGTAGAGATGGGACAACTCCACTCTTGTTCTACTCCCTCCACTCCAGTAGCCCTCCTTACCTGGACTGGAGGTGTTTTCTGAGTAGTGAAATAGTGGAGGGGGATTCAGTTCTTGAATTTCAATTTCGGAGTGGAATGAGGGTAAAGGTAATCTTAGAGCAGAGGTTACAATGAGTAGGAGGGGATTGTATACTTCATATTTAATTTTCGAGGGGAGGAGGAGGAGGGGAGAGAAATTTTCCACTCAATTTTGTAGGAAAGGAGGTAAATCTGTGACTTAATTTTGTAGTGCAGGAGGAGGGAAGTGATCAGACAAAGAAATACTCTGGAGATGGAGTGGCGGAAGCACTTGCTGGAAGTCCCACCTGTGATCTAGAGTGAGTGTAAGTTATGGAAGCAAATATTATAGTGTTATTATTCTAGACAATAATGCTGTATTATGATATTGTAAAATGGTATTTAAATTTCACACGTTAGCATCTATTTTTTGAAATTTCGCATTTCTTTTTATTTTGTATTTTAGGACTGATTGATACCCTTTAATTAATAATTTTCGGATATTTCTGACTGTTATTATGCTGAGTACTTGACAATTGGTGGAAATGTATCGCTATCTGAATGATTAATCATGCTCAACAAAATACACTTCTTATGACTTTATTTTAGGAATACTTAAAAAATTACGTTTTTCTATATTTGACCATTTTTTTAAATATCTTCGTTAACGTGCAGTAGTTAAATATCTCCCTTCTACTTCGCACTTATTGTGATGAGTTTTCGCTTTTATCACTGAAAATTGCATTTTTTTTAGCAATTTTTCGCAAATGCGAAATTTATGTGTCTCTTAGCCCTAGGTGCAGTTACTTATTACAATAGGCTACTGCAATATAATGAATAATTTTGCTCGCTACGTTCTTTTACAATAAGCAAATTATTCATAGAAAATTTATATCAACATTGGCATGAAAACTTGAAAAAGAAACTCGTTCAAGAAATTGGAATGAATTCTGAAGGAGAATATCAGCGTTCTGCACAACTACAGTATGTCTACTCCAATGCACAAGTTTTAAAAAAGAAGAATATTGAAATTAATCTGATATCGTTATTCTTGACCAAAGTAAATTGACATCTGTCAATTTACTTTGGTAAACGAAATATGTAAATAAACCTCTCATAATATTTATCACGTCAGGCAATAAAATCAAAAATTGTCTTCAGATAATCAAAATGTATTTTACAGTAATCTTAAATCCTGATTGTACGAAGCTTCGAAATACTCTTAAAATCTCCACGAATCTTAATCAATATTTTACACCACATCAGAAATCTGCATATTAATTTTACGAATTCCAGAAAAGAACCAACCACCATCATTAGTATCTAGATTCAAAAAATATATTCCTCATCTTCAAAAAAGTGTGAATATTTGAACAAAACGCGAAGCCCCCATAATTCAGAGGTGTCTGTTTTCTCCTCACGCCCGAATACGTGCTTCTGTGAGCCCGCTGGTGATGCTGAAATATATGCTCACATAGAAGTCAATAATTCCCTTCTGAGTGATGACAAATCCCTCCGCTACGAGGCGACACAGGCGCCGTCATCAAAGAAAAATGTATTCGGTGGCGAGTATTGGTGGCAAAAGTAAAGGTAGATGTTCTTTGAGGGCTGCTTTAATGCGCGAAGATTCATGTAATTCTATGTGTATATTAGTCATACATAATAACCAACGACAGAATATTTTTATTACGCCATATAATTATGCATATAATATGGTGATAGACAATA
Source organism: Campodea plusiochaeta (assembly GCA_034698565.1). Taxonomy (NCBI): domain Eukaryota; kingdom Metazoa; phylum Arthropoda; class Diplura; order Rhabdura; family Campodeidae; genus Campodea; species Campodea plusiochaeta. The sequence goes on from JAQIWE010001692.1 coordinate 8,191, forward strand.
AAAATATGAATGGGAAAATGGGTAACTGGTTAACATTGAACTATGGCAATTTCAAACCAAAGTTTCTGTCTCAATAATATTAAAATGGAGATATACCTTTCAAAAAGCATTTTCACGTCATTAAATATTTCTGTGCTATATTCCTATATACATTTCAGTATAACATCTGCAATGGAAATCATATATAATGAAGCAAGTTTGCATGCATTTAAAAAAAAATCCGCGCTTACAGATAGTTTTCTTAAATCGAAAATTATATATACGTGGCGTTAGACTTCAGCATCTGTCATTGAATGAAAAGTTGGCGAGTGGTTGTTTCTTATTTCTTGCATACGGACGGACGGACGGAATGAGCAATCTTATTCACTTCTTCGGTTTAGAAGTGAAAAGCACGGAAATATAGAGGACAATATTAATTCTGGATGCAAATATATTTTTCAGGAAAAATGGAGTTCAACAAAAAATGGAAATATTACATAGTATATCAATCACAGCAACATTTTTCTACTACGCCAAAACGTCTCTCTCTATATAGGAATATAAATACTATACTACAATCAATCAACGAGATGACGAGCATCGAGCAATCCTGATATTGATGCTTGTATAAGAGTTGACGATCACTCGAATATTTGTCTTTCTCCAGAAAGTGCATCTTGAAGAACAGAAGATAGAAATCGCATGAACGAACTTAGTCAACACTGTAGAAGCTTTCTTATTGATGGGATGGCTCACCATTGTTTTAAAGAATAGGGTAGGAGTTTTCTTATTTTTAAGGAAGATTTCAAAAAAGATTATGACAGAAACAGTATTCTACGCTGTATCATTTCTTAAATTCGGAATGGATTAATTTAAAATTGGAATATCTTACTTTTTCATGTCTATAACAAATGACAAATCTTACTTACAAATAAAGTTTGAAAATTTGCAAAATCTTAATTACAAATCTCACAGTATTAGTAGTAAATATCAGAACTTGAGAAGTAATTATTTTTTTTAGGCAAAAGGGAACAATATACAAAGGTAATATAGAGACATGAAACACACAAAAACTCTTTATTTATACTCTTGTATCAAACTACGAAGTTATTATTTTTCAGTTTTTGCAAAATAACTTATCTACTCTGAAACAGTTTAGCGAAAACAGCAACTATAAGAAACAACAACAAAAAGATGTTTCACTCTACACTACAATACCAATATAGCAACAGTAATAAACATAACAATAACAAAACTAACAATATATAACTTTTACTTTCTTCTTCAACCCTTTTTGACGAAACATTGTTTTTGACATTTTATTCTTTTCTCTAGACCCATTTTACGATTCATAAGATATACTTCCACACGCTTTAATTACGAGCAATAAAAAGCTTGATAAAACTTTTCTACTTTTATTATAACTTCTTTTAGAAATGATTCCTTTATATTTTCTTGCTGTAATTCTTATGTGGTAATCACTTCCTTCCTAGGTACGAGGGATGACAAAAGTTTTGGGTTTGACACTGACAAATCTTATAAGTATAATGGAGAATCTCGACTAAGATATTGTGATCATTCAAGTTTTCTCACTATTAAATTTCTATCATATTAGTTTCTAATAAATAGTTGGACTAAAAATGCTACTTAAATAAAGTTCAATATTAGTTATAATATGAGAATAGCCTTACCATATTTCATTATCGCTTATTATTATTACATTTAACTCTCTTTTTGTCAAATTGAAGTGAAATCTTAAACCAGTATTATATTACAGAGATTTGAGATTATGTATAGTATTAGAAAGTTACTTCTGAGTATTTCGTAGCGTTTTATGATTATAATGGTAATCTGCTTTCAAGAAAGTGGAACGAACATGAATTAATTACCTTTAAAAATCATCTCAGTTAAACCATGCTGAGAATATCTCTCAGACACTTTATTGCAATATCTTGATCAGAATTCTGTATTTTCTAATGTCTTTTTATATATATTAAACTATGTATAGAATCTTTACAAATACGGTACTTGAAATTGAAAAAAAATGTAAAAAAACTGCAAGAGAAAGTTTATGAAGCCAGCAAGTGTAAACAACTTGCTAAGAATTTTTGCAGCCATCACAGCAGACTTTACCTTTTTTGGCAGAACATTCTTAAAAACTTTCAGTCGAACAAAACACCAGCAAAATCCAGTGCCAAAAATGATTACTTTTTGCTCATACTTCCTGTTACAAAACGAAAGTGAGAAATTCTGAGAAGTTTGAAAGTTAAAGAAAAGTATAAGTTTGAAAAGAAGAAAAAGAGTTTCTGGCGACGTGTAATAACAGGGTTTTAGTTATAGTCGAGTCTTAATAGCGCTAGGAAATGATCACGCTTTGCAGTTATTGATACTTGTCACGATAGCAAAACTTTTAGTTGCTGAGGTTTATATAGTGCAGATGGAAATACAGATATTATATTACAGTATTGCTTTATAATTGCGTGTCAGTCGACTTGCGGCTTTCTGCGAATTCGCAATGTTTTAATTATTATATGGAATGGTTTGCTGAAATTAAGATGTTTTGCAAAATGTAAATGACACTTTCTTTATTTGCTGAGAGCGATTTCATGAACTGTTATTTCAAACTTGGATGCAAACTAATTTAATTAGAATAGAGTACCATGCAACTTTATATATTGTATTTATAAAATATCTTTCAGATATGAATATCAAAAAATATCTTTCAGATATTTTTCTCATGATATGAGAAAAATTTACTTCTCTCAAATAATGCTACAGTTAATGAATTCTTTTTATTAGCAAATAAATTATTAAATATAATTATGGAGGGGAATTTTCCTTATACCCTATTGGTTTGATCGACATATTTCAATATAATATGCATAATTATCAGCATTCATTAATAATAATTATTATTAACTAGAGGTGAAATAGCTGACCAACGAAAATATATATTATTTTTGTCAACTAATCATCAATGATTTTCAAAAATTAAAAAAAAAATCGATCATAAAAAACGTATTCCAACTGCTCCTCCCATATATAACGAGGTAATTATTACTTCCTTTTGGTGCTTCGAATATATTAATTAATAAAGTAAAATAACCAATTCATGCTGTAAGCATTTCGAAAATAATCAACTTAAAATCTTCCTCCTTCACTTTTGGAGATTTCATTGAAACTCTCAGAATTTCTTTATGAATATTTGAATAGCCATCCGGCAAATTTAATGTTCTGCTGAATACTCACTATTTGCATTTCTATAGAACTTTCTACAAAAGGGAATGAGCGTATATAATATAGACTACATTATATATGAAGAGTGATATATTATAAGTACTTCTGCAATAAATATGAAGTGGATCTTTTTTCTGAAGAAGCAACTTTAATTACTTTCAACAGTTGGTGTGTAATTATTACATTTCAGTGATTTTTACAGTAAGTGATTACATGAAACATGTTTACATTAAGCTCATAATTTTCTTGGAATTCAAAAATTGAGTGATATATAAAAAATAATTCTGCATTTTTATCTTTGTTAATAATAAGACCATATTTCAAAGGAAATACTGGAAAATCACACAAAATTAATTTAAGTAACACATTACATTTTATATTACAGGAGTGCATAGAATAGAACAGTTAGGTGGTTTAGTATACCGTTGATATACACAAATTGATATTAGATTTGTTAGAGGAGATATTTTACTTTATTGTATTGAATTCATTATATTGGAAGTAAAAAAAATGCCCGAATTAACACTATATTATTAACACTAATTCTTAAAATATATGAAAGAATTAACGAATTAACACTAATTTCTTAAAATATATGAAATAAAAGAAACCCATAATAAGAAACTCAAAACCACCATAAACCATGGTAATATTAAGATGGTTTCACCCCTAGAGATCCATACAAAAATAAATAGAAAAAATGGGTTAAGCTAGTATTGTATGTTAATACTAACATTGTATATTTCCCCCTTTTGCCTTCTTAAAACACTTCTGTCTGTGATTTTCCTCCGCCCTTCACGGTTATTATTCCCAGTGAACTAAATATTTCACCTTTTGCTATTTCTATTTTTAACATTTGTTTTTCTTAGTGATCTGTGAAGTTAGTATGAAGGGTACTATTATGAAATGATGATTGAGGATGACAGGCGTATCGACGAACTAACTTCAGTCATTCCTACAAATAAACTCTGCTTGGAATTATAACATCGTGCTTTACAAATATGCCATCAAGGGACGTAATACGTCTATACGATGAGGGTTCACGTCTTGACATTTCATTTTTACTTTTACGAATAACTATGAATTCCATGCCGCTTCAATTTGATTTTCAATTGAAATGGTGATTAATTGACTAAAATTATAAGCATAGATTGTTTAAATTTAAATAATAATGACTTTACCATATAGTTTTATGATAAATTTCAAAGATATTTTCGAAGTTTTACTATACGATATGTGACCCCTGTATCATATGACACCATTCCAGCTTTGAAGTGTGTGTGAATGCAGGGCATCAGGGGTAAGACTATAAACTGATGGAATAAAAATATAAGATTTACGGATTCGTTATTTTTTTTGATACTATTGGAGCTTAATATGTTGACCACCTTTTATCTCAGAGTTTATTTATGCACATTATTTAGACTGTGAATATGCATTTGCACTATAATACTCGCTTGCTTTTTTTTAATTTTGACATTTTAATTTCGAGATCCCTTTTATATAGTTGGAGGCACCGAAAAGTACCATAAAATCAAGCTGGAGGTAAACTGCAGATAAGTGCTTAAATTTTTTGCGTAAATTATCCAATTCCAGTCTCATTCTTACCCCATTGGAACCTGGAAATTTCACTACCAAAGTCTACGTCTGTATAACCATACCGTAACCACTCACGTAGGTCAATCTTGCATATAAAATTATTAAAAACGCTAAACAAAAATAGGAAAAATAATTTATACAATATACTGAAGTGTTGCGAGTAAATTACTATTTAATTCAAAGGAAATTTAGGAAAATCTCACAATATTAATTTAAATATCAAAGGTTATTATATTATACTGAAAACTGAATATTAGAGGAGAGAACCATTATATGAGATTCAACGGTCGGATCTTTCGGTACCCATCATCTCACAAACTGCCTTAACTATCATGGGAAAGCATAAAATATTTTCACAATCCCCTATTCCTTACGTCGTCCCTGCAACTGCCATTATCCTTTTTCTGAAGGAACTCATATTCTGCAGATGCTGTGAGATGATTTAATGTTAAGCGATGCAGACTTGTCATCCAGTATTCAAATAATGATTATTTAACTCACAGAATATGACATTTGAAGAAGTGATGATGTTTCGAGCGTTATGCTTATAGTGAAGGAACATTATTGTATGTGACTGGTAACTATAATGACTTCATTTGTTAAATACGAAGGTGACACTTATAGTTTTCAACTGTGAAGAATAAGCTATCAGTTACAGCTGCAACATAATTATGTGACGAATTTGAAATATAAGTTACCTGATAAGTGACTAATTTTATCCAAGAGCTATAATAAAATCGGGTGTTGCAAATTGATGAAGTTAGATACGTTTGCAAATTGACGATGAAGTGGACTTTCATTAATTTTTAGTCCAGTTGAGTTTCGGAGAAGCTCGACTGGATTCGAAAATCACATTAAAATATTCAATTCGACTCGACTAATTGATTGACTTTGTAATTTCTGTAATTTTCAATCATATAATTTAACACAAAAAAAAAACTAATTTATGTTGATTTAACAGAAAAAAGGAGCATGTGATTCAAAAGTTAATACCCGACTTGACCTCTGCAAAAAGTGAAACTAGACTGGATTCGAAGTCAAGTCGAGTCAAAATGTGCAGTATGCAATAATACCTTGTATCATAACTCCGAAATGATAGAAACATTAAACTAATTTACATAAACATAGTTTGTAAGTCATTACGGTTTTATGTTTACGAAATTTCTCTATACAGTTTTCCAATCAATCATAATGATAATATATTATCACATAAATGAAACAGTTTCGCGGAAATATTGTTTTGATTATTACAGAATCTGCCAGAATATAATTATTATTATAGTATAAAACACAAAACAGTAATAATTCAATAACCATAAATTATATGAGGGAGCTACAAATAAACAATAATATTGTTTTTCTTCTAATTAATTTAATATCTCAACCGAGAAATATTCATAACAGTATCGAGAACAGTATCGTACGAAGGTTAATTCCAGAGGGGTGGCTGATTATAAAATTAGTAATATTCCACACAATTACTTTCTCAATACAAATATGAAGATTTACTGTGCATCCTTTATATATTGTAACTATTATCTTATATTATGTTCAGCTTATTGCTTCAAGACATCAAGAGCGAATAGAGTGCGAACATATAAAAATTTCATCAGGGAATAATATCAGCAATTATACGAGTACATACACTAATTTTTAATTTTCCCAAAATAATTCGTTCCTACAAAATTGCAATGCATAGTAATCAAACCTACTCGGGAGAAAACTATAAACAATAACTATATAAAATAAACATGGTTCAGGCACTTAACTTATTATTTCTTTTCATTTTTAAAATTTTCAGTAAATAATTAAGAAACAGAGTTAAAAAGTAAGTTTACACTTGCCCATAACGTTTTTTATACTTGAGCTATTTTTATGAAATTTGGAATCAATAATTTGCGTGTTATCAGTCTTGAAAAATAATTGCCGGCTGCAAGTGGCGTCCAAATTATAAGCTCTCGCCGAAACTTATTTTCTTGCGCAAAAACAAATTGCA
>JAQIWE010001693.1:0-15000 GCA_034698565.1 Campodea plusiochaeta
AAAGATTGGTAAGGATAGGTAGAGTGCACGACCGCGGTTTCGACCCATAAGGTCATCTTCAGGTACACTAGGAACGTAGCTAGATTTCCCCCATAATATGGGCGATTTTGGTTATTTAATTTAGGGGTTAGAGTCCTCATACTGTAGAAACCCCGGTTTTCGCCCTATAATATTATTAAAGTATGATGGTCACTGTTATAAGTTTCTTATGAAGGGGGTAACTTACGGAAAATGGAAAAATCAGAGGAGAACTTTCTACAGTAATTTTTCTGAATTTTGTGCTTTTCCCAATTATGCAAATTTTGAATAATGAACTTTTTAAAATTGAAAGAAGATTAATTTAAATGTTGTAATAAAATAATGTAAATTGACATTGTTATATTGTAGCAATTTAAAAATGAAAAAAGAAGATTAGAGATCTAATTCAAAATTCTCAGTTAAAAAGTTATATAATTATTTAAAAGAAGAAAATAATTTAAGAGAACTTGAGATGAACTTCTCTATACGTGAGGTTTTTATTTTCTCAATTTAATATATTAATGTATGACTAAAATAGTTTAAAAAAACACATTTAATTTATAATCAGCAAATACATTCATTCGATTCTACACTACCCACCACGAAATCTTTCAATCTATACCATCTGTTTAATTTAACCCTGTGAGCTTACTCCCCCTTTCTGTTCAATTCAGAACAGAACTGTCCATTTTCTCCATCGCGAGGACTATTACTAATATCTTGTTCGTTTCATGATGTTCTCCGGTCTTCCGTTTCCTTTCTCAGGAAATGGTGGTTTTAAAATAGGACAGAAATCAAATTATCGATTTTTTATTTTATTCTCAGCAAGAAATGTATTTTATAGAAGTTTTTGCGATTTCAAATCACGACACAATATACAAGTTGTCATTTTCTTTTGTCGAATAATGTCTGGGAATTTTTTTCGATTGGAAGTTTGTGTTTTGGAAATTTTGTTGAGAAAGTAAACATGAACGACATAGTGTTTCATGGTTATTATTTTTAATTTTTGACTTGTGATTTTTCCAGCTCATTTACTGCAGTGTTTATAAGGAGTATTTTCATAAGTATATGAATTGAAATTACAAGTTTTTTTTCTCTTTCACTGAATTCCGATTAAGTAACATATAGACTATAATTATCAGGGAGGAATCAGTATAATTACATTACTTAACTAAATGATATATTGTATCGATATATAGTATTTTAACTGACTATTAGTTATTGATAATTATTTTAAATTAAATTATTAGAAACTTTGCAAAGAAATATATATTATAAATGAAATGTTTTTAACTGGCTACTTTGCATTGGAAAAATAAATTAAGAATAAGAAAAATTTCGCCTCAAGTGGGACTCGAACCCACGACCTCGGTTTATCCAGGGCCGTGCTCTACCATGGGTTCTTCGTTGGGTTCGAGTCCCACTTGAGCCGAAATTTTTCTTGTTCTTAATTTATTTTTCCAATGCAAAGTAGTCAGTTAAAAACATTTCATTTATAATATAATATATTCCTTTGCAACGATTCTAATAATTTAATTTAAAATAATATGACATTATGTATTATAATACCTTTAAGAGATTTCAAAGGTCGCAGATTTAATTAAATTATATCTAACATTTCTTTTAAATTTCATATGATGATTCGTACATTAATCAGTTACGTAAAAGAAAACTCAATTTCTGTTATTGAAACTCAACGCTCTTATTTATTACTATCCTCTCAAATTTCTAACTCCAACAGAAACATGAAAGTCGGGAAATCTTTTTGGAGAAAATTAACCGAATTATTCTTTGAAAGTAAATCTTTTGGTAAAAAGAATTTCATTCTGATTTCAATTGTAGAAGAATAAGAAAAGAAACAAAAACATTTTGAAAGAAGTGAGGCTGTCAGTGTAAATCATCTTGAAAGCCTTTTCTTTTGCGATTTGAAATTATGCGACAAGCAACTATTCTTTGTGACAGGCTACTCGCTGTGATGGGAACATTTTGTTATTATTTTCACTCTGGTTTCAAATGAACAACAACTGTGGTGGGCATGGGAATTTTTGGGACTTTTTTCTTTCTTGAAAGATGTATGTTAAATCACTCGGAGTTTTGGATTGCAATACAAGTTTTACTTGTCACTTCTATTTCACTTTATTTGTATCTGATAATACTCCAGATCTCAGAAGAAAGGAGAATTGTGTAGGAAACACTCAGACATAATTATTTAAAGACTTATTTCAATCTCGTATTTAAATTAACGCTGAAGGGTTTGGTTCTAGATAACACTGAAGTAATTTAATGTAATCTCTAACTGTAACATAATTAAACTTTGTTAGAATTTCCGACATATACCTATAATAGTACACCGAAATTACAATTTTTGATGCACTGGTTATGTATAATGAAGATCGGACTGAATAAAATTGTGTTATGATTGATAAAATGGGCTCAAAATATCCAATAGCATATCGCAACTACAAAACTGCAAAAATATCAGAATAGTTTCAGCCTACACGCTTATTCAAAAGTCTTTTCCGACCTTTTCTAATGAATAAATATGGCAATGTCTAAATGTACAAGAAATTGAACATTACACACATTAAATAAATCAACATTAAATAAATCATCGAACATTAAATTAAATAAATCAACATTAAATAAATCAACAACATTTAACAGAGGAATGGCTATATTCAAAAGTTTGATGATTCCATATTAACATTACAATAATCTTAAATAATTAAAACCGAATCCTATCCTATAGTGTTTCCAAAATCTTACGGACCCAAATCGATTAACCCATCAAGGGTGTTTCTGACATTCCAACAATTGATAATCCTTTGGTGCCTTATTTGTTTTCTTTGACCAGCCTGCGAATTGTATAGAAAATATAAAATTTGAACCACCCAAACAAGTGGTCAACAATGGGCGTCAAAATAGTTTGAAGACATAACCAGTTTGAGTCAGTAAGATTTTAGAAGGACTATACATACATTTCTATTTCTTTATTGCAATTTATTTGTTCAGCTGCACTGAACTACTATAATGATTTTTTTTCTTTAACTGATCATTATTTTGATGGATTTTCATCTAAATATTTGTATTGTTAATAGAACTAATGTATCTCTCTTATATTATAATGTTACATAACTCAAATCGATAATTGTTGCTATGTATGCATTCATTATTAGTTTACAACTTATTAATGAAATTTCCTGCGTAGCAATATTGTTATAGTTTGATGAAAAACTTTCATTAAAGATAATGAACTTATTTGTAACAAAATAGTTAGAAAACGCTATTATTTGTTATATTTTCAATGGAAGTTGCACTATAACTCTGCATAGTTATAGCTGGATGAAAATGCTGGGAGGCATTTATTGCTATATATTTAAGTTGTGATACCAACCGGTGAATATTTCATCTTTTATCATCAGACTTTTCGATGAAAATAAATAGACAATAGATAGACAGACACCTTGCATAGTAAATAAATTAATAATAGGAAAGGAGAATTCATGCGACTGGTGGGATTCGAACCAACGACTTCAAGCTGTCCGGGCTGGTGCGTTCAGACATTTAGTCTTATTTTTTATTTGAAGAGAAGTTCCTCGTCTTTCGAATGAAGTTTCAAACAAAAGATGAAAGTAGATATTTAAGAAAATCGTATTAATTCCAGTATATAGAACTATATACAATGAAAATTCTGTACTCAAAATCTTCTTTCAAAAAAATCGTTCTATATCAATTCTCACACACATAAAATTAGAAATAAAAAAAATTATGTACCGGGTGATATTTTTTTATCATGACCAACTTGGAAACCCCAGAGAATCCTGTTATGAACTTCAAACGATTCTTCCGTCTGATTTGTAAAACTAACATTTAAACTGAGTTGACATTCCTCTGAGATTAAGAGTCCTTCACCCAGAAGCAACATTGGGTTTCAGCATAGGGAATCTCATGTTAAATCCAATACTATTTTAATGCTACTTGTTTAAAGCGATTATGTAGTGTTTAATATCATTGGATTAAAATTAAGTTTTTTATTTTTATATCTTTCCAAATTTTTAATTAGTATTAAAATAAGATATTTAGTAAATGGTTTACGGCGAAAAATGTGATGACGATTTTAATTTTTTTTTTTTTAATCATTATTGGCATGATACATTAATGACATAATGAAAAGATATAAGAATGTTGTTTTACATGTATAATCCAAAATGATATTGGTTTTTAAGCTCCTAATTGTTAAATTATAATCAGCATAAAACAAACTGAAATTGTTGTCTCTATACAGGCTGCCATTTTGTTTATTAATCGGGGGATTTTCACAAATATATTTGAATATTATCATAACGAATGCAATGCAAAATAAAAATACCAATTTGCGGTCTTACCTGGTGAGTAATACAAATTTCAAATTTTGACCACTCTGAATTTTAATTTTAGGTGGAGGGCTCTTAACACACATGATTGTTAAACTGAAACATGTGAAGACGTAAAATCAATATAAAGTCGATAGAAACAGTCACGCAGTTTCACATTTGATTGAAAAACAGTACGTGTTTACATCGGTTGTACTGGAATAATAATAACGTCATGTATTTCAATCAACTGTAAGAGATGAATTTAATCGATGTGACAATGAAGAGAAGCCAGAAAAGTTGAGAAATTCTGGAAAATTTTATTCAAAAGAGAAAGGATATTTGTTGTTTTATTTTGCTGCTGTTATCAAAAATAGTATTTGTAGATGTAATTTAATAAAAGGAACAGTCATGGTATTTTTGTAATGTTTCGTAAAGAAAAGAAAGAAAAAATCGTAAGGTTATGCAAGAAAAGAATCTGATGTCAATTTTGTATGGTATTTTATTACTACGTCGCAATTTGATGAATAAAATAAGATGCTGCGTGCATGATCGTTATAGTTCATTTGGAAATGCACTTTCACTTATGTTCGTAAGTCAATTTCCATTTCGAATGACCTTTCAAATATTATATACAGTAGCTGAAGAAACTTATCGAAATGAGATTATGATATTCAGTCATGCGATGTGTTATTCTCTCAGTTCTTTGGAATTAGATCACTTTCCTTATTCAATAGGTAATGATGCTGTAGCATCTTTATGGCGATCTAGAACTTATCTCTCAGAAATTCAGTTATACAAGATTTAACAATTGAAGTAACTTCGTAACCAGTGCGATGATCGCTTCGGTAATTCAAGAAAAAGGAAAAAAAGAGAATTAAAGAAGGACAAAACTAGAATCAAAGAGGAGAAAATGGAAAAGAGGAAGGAAGCTTTAAAAACTACAATCGAGAAAAATAATAAAGCATTGGGATCTTTCCCCTCTCCAATTAAAAATTTGACAAATATTAGCAAAATGTTTTATTATGCCTATAATTATATTCATCCAGATTTAACGTCATGAAAGCTACATTTCGTTTCGTCATTGTACCTTATCTTTGAAAATTTGTGGAGACCGATAAATCAACAATACGAAAATCCCCCTGTGACACTTTCAAAAAAAAATTAAGTCCCATTTTTTTCTCCAGCGGGGCACATTGTTTTTCAACACAGCCTATCTTTCTCCTGGGATATCGAGTACAATAGTAAACAAAGAATGCGATCAGGAAGGAGTTCGAAAATGTGTGTTGGAAAACGATGCACCCCGCGGAAAAGTTCAAAAGTCCCGCTGAAAAAACGTACCTTTCTCCATACTAATATTATTTCTTTGTTACTTTCAGCGTTTGGATCTTGACGCTGACATGGAGAAATTGTTTACACCTCCAGAAGCAAAAAGTTTTGAACTTCTTCGACGATTGAGTTCGAACAATACACCGGAAGAAGTTAATTCACCCGGAAGTAGTAGGAAATACGGAGAGAAAGATTACATTTGTAAGTATAAAAACAATATTAAGACCCCAGTGCATGTTATTAATCTTTTAGTAACTGCGTAATATTTTATTTTAGAATCATTATTTTGCTCTAGCTATCATAAGAAACTATTATTCTTTTTCATCAATATCATTCACTTTCTTCAATTTTTGTTACATAACTTCTGTATAGTGAATGAATTGAGTGACATGAAGTTAATGTTATTTCAACGCTTTCTGAATTATTATTTGGTTGATTGATTGATTGATTATGAGACATTAGGCAAATCGGAAGTATGTGAGAGTATCAAAGAAAATTGAAAATAAATTAATATTTAGGTATGAAACCTGACTTTATTTTTATTAGTTTTGTGAACAACGTCAATTATATATAATAAGGAAATAACTCTCTGGAAGTTAGTTATCCTTATTGATTGCAAATGCTTTTTATTTAGCCAAATTTAAATCCTTGTTAAATCGCAATAGAAAGAGGAAGTAAGATAGCTACATATCTTCATGACGTATTTTTCGATCAGAAAACTTTTAAAATAATACAAATGATTCTTATAATAATTATCATTGTGAATTAATATGGAATTATCAAATTTTAAATAATAGCCATTCCTCTGCCATTTAAACCTGTAGTTTTTTACAGCAGGAGGTCCTGTTTTCCCACACACAAGTCCCGTTGTACTTTATTTGTTCTCTATTATACTCGATTTCTCAAGGAACCTTTAATATGTGTTGGAAATCAGGACCTCCTGCTGAAAAATAATGGGTCCTTAACAGAGGAATTGCTATATTATTCAAAAGTTTGACGATTCTATATTGTAATAACCTCTGTTGCTCTTCAGTAAACTTTTTCATGCTTGTGAATTGCTTTCCAGCTCATCGGAAGGAGAGTTTTCCACTTTCCCATCAGCCATTACGACCTCTTCATAGATCATCAAGAAAGAAAAGTGCCCCTGTGATTGGTGCTGGATATCTATCAGCTGATGCACAATCATCTAAACTGGTAAGGACACTGGAAATATACCGTATTACGTTATTTTAATTTAGTTAATATACGAAATTTCGCGAATGTTTCACATCATCTCTCCGATATATACAGCTCCTGAACTATTTGTTCCGACTCGCACCATTTGAACAACTTTGGTTTTGTTTTTTCCTTTGGTTTTGTTTGTTACAACTTTGGTTTTGTTTTTGCAAAATCCTCTCTTATTTTAACCAATCATATTCATTAATCATTATATTCATTTTGTTCATTATTTCATTTGATATGGTTATTATAATCTACTGATATTCTGCACCTTTACATAATTATGCATTCTTTTGAAATGTTTTTTTTTCATTGAATATAGATATTATGTTACCGATGAGACTTTTTCGAAATGAGCCATTTTGCAATCAGAAGCTGAAGTTTTTATTTTTTTCGAAATATTTCAATATTTTCAAGTTACTCTATATAATATGGTAAAGTCATGAGTTTTTTTATAAGATAAAAGTAATTTGTTTCAGTAGTTTCATTAGTCCTATGCGAGTGTAGATTACTATAATTAAGTCAACTTATTTTATTAGGTCATCATTGGATTAAAAAATGTTAATCAATGTCGGAGCGAGATTAACAATTGTTAATCTGGGAGCGAGATTAACAATTGATAATCTGGGAGCGAGATTAACAACTGTTAATCTGGGAGCGAGATTGACAATTGTTACTCTGGGAGCGAGATTAACAATTGATAATCTGAGAGCGAGATTAACAAATGATAATATCGGAGCGAGATTAATAAATGATAATGTAGAAGCAAGATTAACAAATGCTAATGTCGGAGAGAGATTAACAAATGCTAATGACAGAGCGAGATTGACAATTGCTAATGTCGGAGCTAGATTAAGAAATGTTAATCTCGGAGATTGATTAACAAATGTTAATCAGTTAATGCCGGAGCGAGATTAACAAATGTTAATGGTGAAGCAAGGGGAGTTGAATTGAGTCTTTGGGTCAAGTGGGCCGTAGGACAGTAAAATATCTCGTTATTATTATTCATCAAGTATTGAATTTTTATAGAGTAAAAATGTTGTGTTTCAGTGTTCCTATATGAATAGAGATTATTATAACTTTACTTATTTCTAAAATCAAAATCTCATATTTTCCAATATTCCAGTTTCCACTCCTCGATCCTCTCCATTCTGTTTCATCTGATCCCTCACTGACGTCATCATTACTGACGTCATCATTGGAACCACCACATGGTGATCGTGTATTACCACGAGTTAAGAAAAGAAGAGATGATGGGGGTATAGAAGAGGAAGACGAGGAAGCCTCAGAGAAATCACCACTCATTCTTACACAAAGGTAAGAAATATTTACCTCTACAGAAAATAAAGAAATATTATAAATGAAAATGTTTTTAACTGACTACTTTGCATAGGAAAAATAAATTAAGAACAAGGAAAATTTCGGCTCAAGTGGGACTCGAATCCACGACCTCGGTCTATCCAAGACCGTGCTCTACCAACTGAGCTATTGCATCAGACCATTTTTCTGATTCTTAATTCACATAATAGTTACTCGGCAAATACTAAATGACATTGGGCTATTTACTTCTTAACAGCGTCGATTGTGATTAATATTATTTTAAATTAAATTACTAAAAGCTTTGCAAAGGAAGCTTCGCAAAGCTTCTAATAATTTAATTTAAAATAAAGAAATATTATTTTATTCTATTCCCAAAACAACGACTCATATGAGATCAAAAGAAAAATAAGAAATTTGTGTGAGTTCTACTCATTTTTAACGGTTTGAGTTTTTCTACTATTTACAAAATTCTGATTTTCTTTGTAATAAAACTTGAGTGACGTTCAGTGGAACGGAAGGGATTCTATATTGTAAATTGTATAGAAACTGTGTGGTGGCGTATATATGTATTCTTCTTACAAAGAATTCTTCAAGAGGAAACGTGGATGACCAGCTCCAGTTGAAATGCTGAGATATCGACTACACAAAAAGTTTCAAAAAGAGGGTCATGCATTATCAAGTTCTAAATTAATGTAACTTCTTTTCTAAAGAAGACATTGTTCCTTTTCCTAGATTCAATCCAGGGATTCCAGTTAAATTTTTGTGAGTTGGAAAATATTTTCTGTTCACTTTTAAAAAACAACCTGATGAATCTTTTCAAGAAGTGATTTTGATGAAATCCATACGAGTCGATACTACGAAAAACTTGACGATAATAAGGCGAGATATTAATAACATATTTGAGGGGTTTAGAACAAGAATGATCCAAGTGATGTTTTGATGAGCAAGAATGATCCAAGTGATTTTTGATCTAAGTGACGTGGATCACTTTTGCACGAAGGAAAGTGCAAAAAATTTTTAATGCAAGAGTGGGTATGGTAGTTTAGTGGTATTGGAGATTTTTTCTATGCTTAGATTACTATTGCCCGTGTTAGTATACCTCTTGTAGTGTATGAAAACGTGAATAAACTTCATTTTATTCAAAATGTACTTGGATCATTCTTGCTCTATACCCCTCATTTGCACTCTGCATTAGAAGAAAAAGCAACAAAATGGACATCACTAACAGTAACACCATCTTTTTGTCTTACCAAATTTTTCTAACTATTTTCCAGTTCGTCCTCGACAATAGCAATTCAACCTGCAGCTTACCCAGCAGTTCTCTCAGCTCGTGATTGCGTAAGATTTCGTTTCTCCGAAGATGAAAGTGCAGTTTCATCTGATAACAATGCTGCATTTTCATCTGATAACGCTGTAGAACAAGAAGGTGGTGAAGAAGAACAAGAAGATACAGGGAAGATCAAGAGAAGAAGACATTCTTCAAGGTAGGAGAGGCATGTTTTGTAATATTGCTTCAAATGTATTTCTTCAGGAGGTCAGATTGGAATGAACATTTTGTGCAGAATGCAATGAACAATAAATGTATGCACTTTCAGATTCAGATTTAATTACTGCTTAGTTCAGATTTGCCAAAATAAATTTTAAATTTTTTGTCCCCTATTACGTGTAAGCCGGCGACAATCTGGGCTGGGCATATATAACAGCAGCGCATCAATTTTATATTTTAAAGAAATTCTTTTTCTGATCTTGACTTCTTCTATTCTATACTGTTGCTATAATAGGGTTACTTGTATCTAAATTGACTTTTTTGATGTTATAACATAATATTAGTCTTCTTGATATAAATAAGTCATATTATTTTTTTACGTCTCAAAAATCACCGGTTGTGGACGAGATATTCACCTTTGAAAATGCAAGAAAATAAGCTGTAAGGTAGCGGAGCAAACGTGACCCAAAGCAAGACAACTGCTAATATATGAATAAAATGATGACTTTACAATATTTTTAAGTCAGTTTTTGCTACTACGTAATAGATATGCATTTTTCAGCGAAAACTTTGCATATTTTCGCAAGGCAGCGAAATTAGGTAGGTAGATTTGTGCTATCTTGTAGAAAATTTATCGAGTACATATAAACATAAATATCTCTTGATCCGTTGGGTAAAAAAATGTCAAACTTGTTCTTCAATAATATAAGGTACAAGAAAATCACAGAAAACCGGAAAATCATTATCTGCAGATAGCCCTTTAAATAAATACTATACATAGTAAAATAGATATTATTATTGTTATCAATAATTATAAGTTTTACAGCGAAGTTCTGCAAATTACTGTATTATATAGGATTGGTATACATTTGCACATTAGGTCTCATATAACCATTATAACCAGTATTATGGGTAAATAAGTTTTGCCATTCTCATTAGATCAACAATGTTTAACATCGATGATTCGTATTTCAAAAATAGTTTTAATTTTATTTCAAGCGTTACTTGCAGCTAAATTGACTTTTCTGATATTATAAGATAATTATAAGAGAAAGATAGGGTAAAATAAGATGTAAGGTAGTGGAGCAAGCGTGGTCGAAAACGAGCCTGCTTAAAGAGTTACTTGCAGCTAAATTGACTTTTCTGATATTATAACATAATATCAGTCTTCTTGATATAAATAACTCATATTTTTTTCTTACCTCCCGAAAATAATCGCCTGTGGAGATATTCACCTTACAAAAAGCAACAAAATAAGGTAGTGGAGCAAGCGTGACCCAAAACAAGACAACTGCTGTTATATGAATAAAATGATTAATTTGCATTATCTCTAAGTCAGTTTTGCTACTATTTAATGGATATGTGTTTTACAATACAAGTGACAAGTTCCTAAAACAATGAAAAATGAGGTTATATTTCCTTTTAGCAATCAGCAATCGCGATATCTTCTCTGTGTATATAAATATTTTTAAAACTGTCTCCTACTGTAAACAAAAATACTCCTTTATCGCAAAAAATCATTCAACTTCATACAAAATTCCAAATCTGAACTTTTTTATTCATTTATCAAGGCCATGAAAACAAGTTGAACTACGGGAACTTTTTTTTGGCGTGCAGATTTTTCACAGAGTTCATTTTCTAATTTACAACGTGGAGTTATATTGTAAACAGAAGCCGAGTTTATTTATTTTGGCAAAGCAATTTTTTTTCTTCTAGATTTGGTAAAAAGTTAATGGAAGTTAGAAGATTGTGATGCTTCGATTGTAATGGGCGAATTGTTTTCTCAAATATTTTACTGCTGGGATAATCTACATCGATTATTATTATACCCTTGAAGAAGGAATAAAATCTTTGAATACTCTAAATTTTTTCAGCATATTTCATTCTATGGAAAAGTAAAATATTGATTGCACCAAGTGAAATTTTTATTGAATTATAAAAAGAGAAATCATCTTAAAAAACTTTCTGATTTATTGTGTGGAAATATTGTAATCCCGCCAAAGAAGGTTTTCGAAATGTGATTTCCAGTACTTTTTTTTCATAATGATCTTTTATATCTATTTCTTTCATTGAATTACAGTAATAAGACATTAGTCCCACCAAACATTAGGAGTTTATCGGTAGGTTCATTTCTTGTAAATCTTAAGAAAAATCACTCTAAATTTATATAACATTAAAAAATAGTAATAACTAAATATGTCCTATTGACTTAATATTGCTTGTTTGTGAACATAATATTGCACAAACAATTAAATTTTGTTACATATATCAGGCTATTTTATTGATGAAATTAATTATAAAAAAGTAGAATCACTCACACATCATATTCACGCATAACATTTACACGTTTTGTACATTATTCTAACTCGCACATGACAAAGAGTATAACATATTATGCTAGATAATACTTTCAACCAACAACACTTTGTAGATACTTTTATTTTAAAACATTATGCTGACACAATATCTCAATGAACAATAAGTAATACGATAGCATGGACAAGTTCTGTTATATAAAGTGACAAAGGTCCCTGCTGTCTTTTGAGTTTTCTAAGTCATCTCAAATTACACACACACACATTGCACTTTACAGCTATACAAAAGAGTGAATTTCAAAGAAAAGTATATCAAAAGCTTTTCGACAACAATAAGAAGTCTCTAAGGCTGTCTGTAACACAACGCGTGTGGTTTACACAATATAACAGACGTCTACTTCAGATATCTGAAGAAGTGTATAAATATATAAGAAAAGATAATGCTCTTTAGAAGTGATGTTAGAAGGAGCAAGGAAGAGGATAAGTCTTATCATCAACTGAATCTTTAAAAGTCTTGTATTTTTAAAGTTGTTATAAGATTTGGCAGTACAAATGATTTTATAACAAGTTTATTAACACTTTTAATTTAACTTCTGTACGGCATTTCCTGTTAGTTTAATACACGATTCATATTACAAGTACTGCATGTACTGAGGTGTACTGCGAGTGTAATATGGGGTACTGCACGTTAATGTGGGGTACTGCTATATATACAGGTGCACACCGACACCGTACTTCCGAAACGAGTAACCCCTCGAGTTCAACAATCAATCTATACTGTATAATTGAATATCCTATACAGGGGTGGAAACACAAATATTGTACACTTTTGTTAATAAAATATTATGCTTATATTTGGTTTACAGATATAATTTGAGCCCACAATGTGTTCTTTACGTTCTTTAGTAACAGCCTGAAATCATCATTCCCACACTTCAACAATATTTATGGACATTTCAAGGTAATTTTGGAAACTACCCATTTCAACACTTTCTAGAATACTTAGTTTAGTAATTTTCGGTGATAAATTATCCATTGTTTCAAATAACCAAAGTCAATATTTTAGAGAAGGCAAAGGGGGAAAATATTAACATGTATAATCAAAGTCTACAAAATTCATGGTACTGATGTCTGGTGATTAGGACATATATTAGTTAGGTCATTTATACCAATTTTCCGCTTCCGGTCTTGAAGATATACTCTCGTCAGACGAAAGGTACGACTGAAATAAACTTTACTGTGAGGGTAAAGTTAATTTGTTCACTCCTCATGGGTGCAATTTTAAATATCTCTTTTTCAAAATGATTACGAAATATTACCAAAGATCCACAGTAAAACAAATGTTTAATCCTTTACATTTTTCGGAACTCTGATTTTATTAAAGGTCACTGTATCCATAATAATTTCAGATACCTTGAAACTTCCAGTTCACATTTCGCGTGCCTTTTTGTGCTTTAACAAACTTCCAACACAATTACTGAAGTTTACAAACACATTCTTCATCATGGACAACTATTTATTTCATTCTTATACGCAATCCGGATGATGTTCAATGAGTTTTCTACCATGTCTTCATATTTTTGCAATCTACATTTGTTACTAGTAAATATTTCCCTTTTACATCTCAAACCTGAATTAAAAATGCTCTTAATAATTGTAAGCGATGTTACATTCATCAAACCACATTTTGTATTTATTGAAGAAGAATTTTCTAGACTGATCATGACCACTTCGTTTCTAACAATGTGCTGAATTAGAAGAATTATAGGTTGCTTATAAAGAGCTGAATGACCATACAAGTTTGTTACATTATATTCCTTTCTAGAATCCTGAAGATGCTGCTATTAGAACATTCCGTATTAGAAAATTCAAAAGTTATACCGCTATTTCCACAGTAATATGTTATTTCATTGAGATTTTTGTGATACTAGATGAGTAATACGGTCGTAACCACCTACTGGAAGCCTCATAAATCTCGTAACTTGATAATTATGGTTAAAACTATGTTGTTAATGCTCAACGTAGTTACAACATTGAAACAACATTCTTGTTATGATGATGAGAGCATTCGCGAGCATATTTGTCAATTTGAACTGCTTTTTTCTTCATCAATCATATTCTATACGCGTAGGTTATTTGGTGTAATTTTAAAATTAAATCTGTATTGCTAAAAATGTGTTGAAACTTTAAAATCTTCAGAGTGCTATTTAAGCTATATAGATAGTCATTAATAACATTCATGGACCACATAGCCGATTATATAATAAATAATAAATAAGTTAATATTTCTTTAAAATTAGTATGAAATTTATTTTTTGTTTATTTTTAAGTTGATTCTTTGTCCCATTTCCAATTTCAGTACCCCCAGTTACAAAGACGAGTGAGTTATGGACAGTAAAAGTGCCAGGTATTTTGGAATTTACAGCATGCATTTATAATTTCATAAAACTTTGTATAGTTTTACAGGTTAGTTTATTAAGTATTATACGCATATAAATTATTTTTTTATTATTATTTGACCTAACTATAGTACTTAGTAATCTGTTAGGTATATAGCACTTGGAATACCTTTGACAAAGCTTATTTATTTTGCAGGTTCGAAAATTTTGGAAATGGACAAAAATGTAGCTGAATCTGTTATTGAAAAAACTTTGGGTACATGTACATTTTGGATTCTTAGAAGCTGAAAGGTACATGTACGCAATGTTTATTTAATAACAGATTTAATGACATTTTTATGTTGAAACAGCGTTGAGCTTCAACATTAGCACAACCCTTTATTAATGTTGTGCTAATGTTGAAGCTAAATGTTTAACCAACATTGTTGCATCAACGTTGTTTCAATGCCAGAAGTAGTGACATATTTACGTTGAACCAACATTACACTACAACATTGTTTCAACATGTTATACGTTGATGCACCAACATTTGTTCAACGTTGTTTAAATGTTATTTTGTCAAT
>JAQIWE010001694.1:0-14998 GCA_034698565.1 Campodea plusiochaeta
TATGTGTTTGTTTATACTCTCAAATTATGATTGGATATTTATAATTTACTTACTCCTATATTATTATTTGCATGGTTCGATTTAAGAGAGGTTGTATTTAAGTGTAATCTCGCCAAATAAAGACTGTTTATTATTATTTGTCAGAAGTTACAAAAAAGTTCCTCATATCAATCATGTTTACGGGCATGTGATGCAACAGAAACTACTAAAAATATAAAATTAATTATAATCAATTCGGAATTAAATTCACCCCATGCACTCAAAATATTGTGATGTCATCGCCCTATTGACACACCTCACTGACGCCTAGCTAACTCCCACCAAAAATCTACCCTTTGACCCCAACTGATCTCCAATCAGAATCACGTATTGAAAGCAAACAACATTGGGATGCAATTAACAATAATCTAAAAACTTTTAATTTCAAGTAGCGTCTTAAAAACAAACTTAAATGGGAATTTCCCACGCCTCTAGAATTAGTGAGGGATGAAAAACGGAAGCGAACCAGTTTTTTATACATCCTACCAACAATTCAAACATAGATTGGTTAATAATTATTGTTTCCTGTTTACGATTATTGGGAGTGCTAATGAATCCATTGTTTGGAGGTGTCATAATGACGATTTATTTCAGTGTTGGCAAAAAGCCGGATAATATTGAAAAAGTCCTCTCCGGCAGGATATTATTGGCTTTATCCGGATTTTATCAATTTTATCCGGACATTTTCAATTTAGTCTAAATTTTCAAAAATTTTATGTTTTTCAGTAATGTAATTTTCCTATTTATGGTGGAAATTACTCATAATAATATATTGCAAAATAACATTTTTAGGAAGATAACATTTCAATAAGAGCAATTATTTTTTATATCAGATATGAAAACAAAGATATTTGATAAAAAAAAACATCTTGATTTACTGATTTAATGGCACAAAATTGTGAAAATTATTGTTGATTTTAGCCACTTTGTTGATTTTAGCCACTTTGTTGATTTTAGCCACTTTTCAAATGGATTAATCCGGTTTAATCCACCACGGATTAAACTAGTCCGGCTTTTATTTGCCAACCCTGGCTCTCACTAGGGAATGGCTCGCTAGACTTCACGCTGCTTCGGTATCATTTTTGCTTTTTGTTAGAAGTTCCAGTGAACTCGTAAGACGTTCTACGAGAAAAAATCTATAGTTTGATAACTTTGATTTCGAGATGAATCCCAAAACACTTGTCTTTTAAATAGTTCTTCAAATGCAGTATAATAGAGCAATGAGCAAACATTTTCTGGGATAGTCTCATTCTGACCCGGTACTGGATTGCAAAAGGTCTAGATTTTTTATAGCTTTAGCACAATTATCGGAAAAATAAAAAAATCTCGGATAAATAAGATATTATGATCATACGGTATATCACATTCTGTTCTTTTTTCTATTTCATTTTTATCCATATTTCAACGATTCTGAGGATCTTTCATTCTTTTTAAAGATGTCACCTTTCGCCTACCCCACTCTACCGAATAAAAACTCTACCTATTTGATATTTTAACCATCTTCAGGACTCCGATCTCCAGTGTAATGGCAGCATAATGAGAATTTTCCTTATTCTTCCCGCGTTTTTTCCTTTGTCCCTTGCCATCTTTTATTCAACCAGTGCTCGAAATAAGGTTGACCTTCCAGTCAATCAGCATCCAAATGACCTTGGATGTGATGGAATTTTTATAAAAATTCGATTTCAACGTCGCTATGGGAACAACATCTTGATGATAAGACTCCTCCAAGGAGGGGGGGGGGTATACACTTCACTCATCCTCATGTTTTCGTTCTCAAAAGGACCATTATTCCGCGTCTATAGATGCTATGATAGACCTTATTGATATTTATATAAACGGTGCGATGGGGCAGCTATAATTTAATGGGTTTCTGGGCAGCTCTTGACTTTACAAAAGATTGAGATTGGAAAGAGATGAGAGCAGGGTTGTTAAATTACACCGGGATTTTATGTAAATTGGTATTGGAAATATATAGATGTATTTCCGCCTGTGCAAAAGCAGGCAAACCATTGCTATAAATCATCATTACTGTGAAATAGTCAAACAGCTCATAATGTCCTTCTAAAAAGCGTTATTTCTTACTGATAAATTCCAAAAATCAAAGCGAAGATAACATCTGAGATAATAATTATGATGAATAATATATTTCGTGTTCCTGGAGGAAAATACATTGTTAATAAAGTTCCGAACTTAAAAAATGGTAATGTAATGTTCATTTTAAAAGATCAATTAAAAATAATTTTGTAGGAGCGATACCAATTTAATTATTTTTCTTTTCATAAAAAAATATTACAACCACTACCTACTAGTGGATAACTATTATTATGGTTTAGAGTAACAACTACATAACATTAGATGGTCCCACAAAAATGGTTTCTTTATTGTAATAATTGAACGAAAGAGAAAATTGAAGATGCTATTTTTTGTCTTTTTATTATTATTTCGAATTTGAAACTCGTAATAAGAAAAGAAAGTTTTTTCCCTTATGCATGAATAAGAATTGACGATTGGCATTTTCTGCTGTGAGCATTAACATAACTCAGAAAGTACAGTATATAACAATTTACTCATATCACTCACTATCCCTGAATATTTTCTCAGCCGCTTAACAACCCTACCCTTTCCCTCTCCTAAGATTGAATTTTTCCTCGTTAAGAAATCCCCCTCATACGCATTATTATTCAAGTTTTTGCTAATGCGGTAATCCATCAGACCCAATTTTCCACAGATATGAAATTGTTATTTCTCCGGATCCGGAAATTGCTCGAATGGCCGTCACAGAACAATGAACGCGAAAGCACTAAAATTCCCATGCTTCTAAGTAGTTTCAATAACTGTTCGACGGGCGAGCGACTATAAAGAATTTTATGCGCGACTTTTCTCTTTGTGAATGGCATGGAAAAAATTGGAAAATAATCCTTTTTTCTCTTTTCTTTTTCTTCTTTTAATGTGCGAATCGATGAAGTTAATAACCGTCTCTTTTTTTTTCTTTTTTGCGGTAAAGTCTTTCTTGTGACGTGACATACTTCTTTCCCGAATGGAATTTATAAAGACAGGATTAGAATTGGCTAGTGGCGTAGAAGAATGGGGGGAAATAGTGACGTTGTTTTATTATATTAGGATATTATTGTTTCATTTCTGTTATTTAAAGATATAAACTGAAGTTGTGACCTGAGTTGCAAAGTCTTATAATACTATTATTATTATTATACTGTAGACTACTTTCTGAACGGAAAGTTAAAAAAATATCTAAACCATTAAAGGGTTACCTTCAGCTAAATTGACTTTTTCTGATATTATAAGATAATTTTAGACTTCTTGGCATAAATAACTCATATTATTTTTCTTACCTCCCAAAAATCACCGGTTGTCGAGATATTCTACCTTAGAAAATGCAAGAAAATGAACTGTAAGGTAGCGGAGCAAGCGTGGCTCAAATCAAGGCAACTGCTGATATATGGATAAAATGATTAATTTGCAGTAGTGACTTTTGCTACTTCTTAATAGATATGTGTTTTTCAGCGAAAAATTTGCATATTTTCGTAAGGCAGCGAAATTAAGCTGGTAGATTTGTGCTACCTTGTGGAGAATCTATCGACCATATAAACAGAAATATCTCTTGATCCGTTGGCTCAAAAAATGGTCACGCTTTTTGCAAAAATTCTTCAATAATATAAAATACAAGAAAATCACTGAAAACTGGAAATTCATTATCTGCAGGTAACCCTTTAAAATACTTTTAATTTCAATTGTAGAGTAGAGGAGCTGTAGAGACTTACAATGGCAATTCAAGCAACGAAAGCTGCACTTCGTAAAGAAATGAAGAAAACATTGGCATCATTGAGTATGGCTGAGAAGAACAGACAATCATTCATTGTTACCAAAAAGGTAACTAATTTGCTTAAAATATTTTTAAAAAATTGTGAAAAGCTTTAATGGTCGACAGATAATTTCAGTTTAAACATATATTTCTCAATATTTTGATAACTTTTTGTTTTAAATTTTTCATCCTTTTCAGGTTCTCGATAGTGATATTTACAAATCAAGTAAAAGAATTTCAATTTATTTAAGTATGGCACATGAAGAAATTCAGACTGATGAAATATTAAAAGATATATTAAACACTGGAAAAGCATGTTTCATACCTAGGTAAGTATAAGACTCTATAACTAAAACCCAGTTATCTAATTATTATGATGAATAATAAAATACCAACTTCCATTATGTATATTATCCGCCTATATCATTAGCCTAATCTATTTTTTATATACAATGATCCGAAATACACGAGCTTTGTCTCTCTTTTTTGGATCCATGTTAATAATAGGAAATCAATTTCATATTGGCCCACTGGCTACATTGCATATTATTGTGTTTATGTAGCCAGCCTTGCCAAACTATAAATAAATAAATAATGCCTTTTATTACAGCGAAGTTATATTTATACAATAAATAATCTCTCTTCCAGAAGATAATAAAAGGACAATATACAATAATGTTAATATTAACTCCCAGAGGTCGATACAATAATAATATCCACCAAGCATTAGACTATTGGTCAAGAAGCTTGCTCCTCATTCGAAAAATAGAAGAGTCAAATATATTCAATTTCCGGATATCCCAAGTTTTTATTTGTATTTTTTACTGATGTATCGACTTCTAGGAGTAAATTCATTCTATTTCCATATTTTTTTCCATCAGGTACACTTCTGGTAATCGTGATATGGAAATGGTTTTATTGAAATCGTTAGAAGATTATGATAATCTCCCATTAACTAAATGGAATATTAAACAACCAGCTGATGACGATGTGAGGGACGATGCACTCAAAACAGGTAACGATGAACTTTTAGAACAGGACTGTTGCAGAACTAACAGAAAATGCTCTTGTATGAATTTACTAATAAGAGGAAATAAGGAATATGCTAAAAAAAAATATATATGACTAGTAGATATTTCGGATAGAGTCAAGTCAGCCTCACCTTTTGTAATTTGGACATTATATTCATGTCAACATTCTCTAAACCAGATGACTCTGCTTAGTGCTTATTAGTTAGAAACCTTATTAATAAAATTTCAAGATAATGACTTCTT
Source organism: Campodea plusiochaeta (assembly GCA_034698565.1). Classification (NCBI taxonomy): domain Eukaryota; kingdom Metazoa; phylum Arthropoda; class Diplura; order Rhabdura; family Campodeidae; genus Campodea; species Campodea plusiochaeta. The sequence continues at coordinate 5,134 of JAQIWE010001694.1, forward strand.
CAACAATTTTCATTGAAGATGGTTGGTATATTTATCAAAAAGCCTCATCTTTACCTCTGGAAGAGAGAACGAGACGTAAGTCCTCCTTTCGGTTGGAGAGAACATTTTCTTCTTATTATTGTTACTACTAAAAAAAGTCTTGAGAAATGAGAGATCATGAATTGTCGTCTCTTCTTGTTGCCATTTTCAAGACGATAACGAGATACATACAATTGTCCATGTGATACTGACGTCGTGAGTTAACTCGTTATATTAGTTTCGCGAGTAAATGATCCTTTCTTAGTTCTCAGAACCATCTTTTTATTGTTGGTATATAAAAAAATATTTTATTGTTACTTCACTTTCATTTTAAATATTTTTCTAACAGTGTACTTCTTATTCTGGTTTTGCCAGTACCTTGGTAACATGAATTATATTGAATTATCCGTTTCACATGAATTATACTCTACTCTTTGATCTTTGAAGACGCATTATCTTGCAGCTATTTTCTGAACATTTCTCCAAAGTCAAAATATAAAGTTAAATTTACATGTCAACTCTATTACCAATAATATCATTCATCAATTGAGTTAAATGTCAAAAACTGTCAGAACAGCTGATGGTCCTCCAAAATCGAAAGTGATGGAGTATAATTCACGTGGAACAGTCAATAGTATAAGATTTCTTGACACCAAATTTTGATCTCTCTTTCAGGAGGTTTGGATCTGATCCTGGTCCCAGGACTTGCATTTACTTCTGACGGCAAACGTCTTGGTCGCGGTAAAGGTTACTACGATACGTTTATTGAGAATTGTCACAATTTACAGAAGAACCCTCCATTAACTATTGCCTTAGCTTTCAAAGAACAAATTGTTTCAGATATTCCAGTTGGAGAAAAAGATCGAAATGTTAATGTTGTGTTCTATTCTGATTGAAAGTGTATAATTATTATGTGTAACACCAAAATACTCATTTTATCTTTATAAGAATCTGCTCAATCAATATACTTTGTATGGAGGGAATAAATATTTTTGCAAATCTCATTCCTTTTTTCTACAGTATTTCCTAATCAAGAATATTAAACTAGTTCAATTTTTGAATATCTACAGAAATACGAGCATAATTCCAGATTTTAAGATACTCCACAATTTTGAACTTTTTAGAACTAACAATTTTTGGTACCTTTTATAAAATGATAGATTTCAAAAGTAACAAAGATTCAAAAGATTTCAAAAGTAAATAGTCCTTCCAAAATCTTACAGACTCAAACTGGCTATGTCTTCAATCTATTTTGACGGGTAAACCCATTGTTGACCACTTGTTTGGGTCGTTCAAATTGTGTATTTTCTATGCCGTTCGCAGGCTGGTCAAAGAAAACAAGTATGTCAACAAGGATTATAAACACCCTTGATGAGTTAATCGATTTGGGTCCGTAAGATTTGGGAAACACTATAATGTCAGTGAAATATTTTCTTCTCGAGATGATGCTTTCATCTCGAATTGGAGCTCACCTTGTAGACATTACTGATGCTGATGGTAACTTATACAGTAATAACAGATTAAGTAGAAGCACGTCTCTTCTACCAGTAAAAGATATTTCCTGATAAGATAAATTGGATCTTTGAATTCTTTTATAGGAAAGTTTTTTAGAAATATATATTACATTATAACACTCAGAGAGAATGTAAGAATTTATACCGACACCGATTTTTAAATTTCGGACGATAAATTAGTTACTTATTTAATTTGCAAGATAAGAAGATATTTATGTTTCGAAAAGGAACATGATAAGTCTGTTTCTTCTTAATCTCTGGAGAGTTGCCTTGTCATACTGCAATTTTCGTAATGTTGAAGAAAAATTGAAAACATGATCAATGTCGAAAGTTAACATTGATCGAATTGATCTTTTGCTTTAGTAACTTCGATTATCTGAGCGCAGTTCAATCCATTGCAGTTTATCAATCCAATGTCAAAGTTTATTGCTTTCAAGCTTTTTTTGCAAGTTATTCCTATACAGTTTACATTAAGTTAAATTAGTTGAAGTTCTCTGATTCTTGCACAAATTTACTCTGGGATTTCAAGTTATATATAAAACAAAGGTGAAAGGCCAGATAGGGCCCCAATGTAAAACTTGAGTAAAAAACCAGATCAGCCGTTGATTTAGAGCACATTTTTTTTACAAATCAATTTTGGAAATTTGTCATCTCTTCTTCTTTTTACAATGAATTTATATTTCATTCCAGTCCGGCGGTCCAGTTCCTGATTACTTTATAATTCTGAGTCGCGTGGGCCAAGGCTGCTTTTATGATACAGAAAATTCCTGATACGTGACTCCTATCATATTCTTAGAACTGATTATGTAGATTTTTTTAGTCGACACAGTTTTGTGTACATCTTTGGGGCCAATGTCATTCAAAATATGTATAACCGGTTTCTTTATATTAATATCATAAATGAAATTGAAAGATAATTCTTTCCTAAAACAGGTTTTTAGAATGGTTTTAAAATATGATTTTTACAATAATATAATACATTGTTATGCTCCATCAATGAATAGTGAGCATTCAATAAAAATTAGAGAATGGAATTCATCGAATAACGCAATAAAAATAATTTAAAATTAATTATGAAGATATTTATAAATAAATTATCAGTTATGATTTTAGACAGTTTACCCTTATAACAAGGAATAGTTGGAAATTTAAAATCGAATTTGGAAGAAATTGACGAATTTGCTTGTTTAGTGATTTTTCAGTAATATTTATTTCATGACAACGAATTTTCTGACTGAAATTAATAAAGTAATTACACAGCGAAGGAGTACTGATTTTGAACAGAAATATTTCAAAGGTTAGCGCATGTAACAATCTCAAAATATAATCTTTAACTTGAAATCCTAAACTCTCCTTTACATCCTCAGAGTAACAAGCTGAAATCATAAATTGTTGCAAGTTATACTTGAATATTGTTATTATTTCTGCGTATAAGTATCAGACAAAATTTGCCACCACTATTTATCTCAATTTTAACATTCCTGATAATAATACCAAAACTCGTTTTAACATTTGACATTCAATTTTAAAACTTCAATTATTTTCAGACAATTTTTTTCACAACAATGCAATAAAAACGAAGGCTTCGGCAAAAACTATCATTGTAAGGATGTCCCAAGTACAAAGACATAAACATTTATTGCAAACCGTTTTATAATAATGAAAACAATGTGAAAAAGACCTTTTGATCGCAAACGAAATATTTGAAACTTTATTTGCATACAAAAATAAAACCTTCAAAAAATAAATTCAGGGTTAAAAGAGCGCAACTTATAAGGCGACTTCGCTGCGTAATTTACCTAATAAATCCTGAAAATATGATTTTAATTACCGCATATGTCACTTATATAAAAATTCGCATCCTTGATGTATTTTTCTCTTCAAAAAACGTGGTTTCCACTTATTAAATAATACTCCGGGGATTTGCTGATGTGCTGCTGAATCCGCCTTGACCCATAGGCCTACAAACCAAATTGTAAGAATTTCGAATTCTTTCATTTCCACGCAAGGTCAATAAAAAAGAATATGTTCACAGATAATACAATCAAACATTTAATGCTTGATATTATAAAGCAGTCTTTGTACATAAAATGAAGTTAATGATAATAATAATAATAACACAGAAAATACAAAAAATTGTTCAAATGCGTAGAAAATGTTTTTTTCACAGTCACCGCAAACAGTTCACTTCTACCTCGCTGATCCGAAAACTCTTTGGCCTCTTGTAAATAACAAACTTACGGCGATTATCACTAAAACAAATATTGTAATTAGGAAGAAAATGGCGATCATTCTCCACATACAACGTTTCTTTTTGTGATTTTTGAATTTCCGGAGTAAAACTTGGTGTCTGATGGAATCCAATGTGAAATCTGGAGTTGGGACGGAGTTCTGGAATTAGAAAAGAGTTCAGAATTAGTAAAATTACCTGAAACGCCAGGAATTTTTGATTAATTAATATGTAAAAGTACCTTCTACTATTTTGTTTAATTAACATTAGTCTAAAATAGATTAAAATGTTCAATAGAAACTTTTTTAAACATAAATATGATTTACGTACTAATTATAAATATATTCATGTACTTTAATTATCATAAGTTAGTTTACTGTGGGAAGAAAACAGCTATAGAAAAGGAAAACTTTTTCGACTATTATATCTTTTCGAATTTTTAAATCAGATGGAGAGCTTTCTTAGATGCCCTATGTTCCTCAGAGGAATAACTCAGAGGTATACATAAGTCATAACTTTTCGATTTTACCCGCAGGAACGTTTAGAAGACAATTTTTTTCATCTAGAAAGCACTGTAATATGATAAAAAATAGATATACAAAAATATTTCTAACTGAATTTAAATTAATTAGTATGGAGATTAATTTATTATTATACATATATAACCATGAAATATAATGATTTAGATATTATATTAATACATGGAGTATGACCCTTTAGTATAATTATATTTGAATATTTTCGCAGAATATACGTCGGTATTGAACTGGAGACCTTTTCACACATTAGAATAAAGTAGACTTTATGTATACTGAACTATAAACATATAAATTTCAAAATGAATACACAGCATCAGCCATTTTAATTTTATGAATTATATCAGTGTGTTTAGATTACGTCAAAAATGATATAATTAAAAATAATCCTCTTATATATTTCCTTGAACTTTTAAGATTGCTGGTACCTCCCCTTTTAAAACAATAAGTATGAACATCTGTTTGAAATAAAAAGGAAAACTTGTTTTAAAAGTCTAAAGGTGAAATAGTACTAAAATTATTATGTATTATGCATTACAACATACTGCAATGGAATAATTTATACAAGTGCTGTATGTTATTACAATTTAGAATATAGTCTGTACTTAGTTTTCGTAAATGTATATTTATTTTTGGATGAAGAAATAGGAAATTTATAGTTAATTAAATGATGAAGTGAAGAATATGAAAATTGTCCCTAAGGATCGATAAATGCACCAAGAAATGAAGAGACCTGTGTTTGACAAACTTTTTTTAACATCACATTATTTTCTTACATTCACAAAACATAAAAATAAAAAGTTACTAATGCAGTTTTGAGATAAAAAGAAAATTCTCGTTGTATATGACTTGAAAAAATCAATCTCACAAAAATAAAATCAATTGATCATTCAAAGAAAAATCGAGCAACTCTACATTTTAGTGACTACGAAATTAGGAGTTTTGGAAACATTACAATAGGTATATTCTATGTCATATGCATCTGTAAAACAATATCACTCTGTATATATATCTCTCGGAATAACACTAACATCGCCAACACTAAAAATAACCTTGCCCCACTCCGACGAAGATTTCGACCCGAAAGGCGGAAATTTCTTCTTCCGATTCTATTTTCTTGGAATATTTCAACCTTTTATCATGTTTTAAAGCAATATCGTACCGTAACCGTACATCACTTTCGGAATAATAATACAGTCTTATACGATCAATATCGAAAATATCAAAGCCCCACTCCGAGCAAAATGTCGACCCGAAAAAAAGAGATTTCTTCTCTCATTATTGTACTATTTTACAGATATGCAAGTTCCAAAACAAAAATGCCTCTTTCTGACATACGTAGTTTGTATGGTGCGTGTCTTCATATTATTCTCCATCCATTTCTAGTGATTTATTTATACTATTCTAAAAATACTTATTGTAGTTGTGCGAAATCTGTTCGTGTACCTGTAGCATTTCGTTTATAATTTTGTGAGAACCTTATATGAAATATTGCTGATTATATTACTGTCTTAGTGATCATGATGGGTTCGATGCTTCCGTCCGTTTATGACAACGTTAATGCAGCTTCTCGTTAGAATAAAATGACAAGGATTTTCCCTCTTTTCCGTTTTCACTTATTCTTCTTTAGATTCATTGATGCGAATCGACCCAAGACGCTCGCTACTTCTCCTCATGCTGTTCATGTCTATGAAGTTCCGCGTCGTTCCTTCTGATAGCGAAAGCACAAAAGATTTATTGTTTTAAATGGATTATCTAACCCTTCAAAGTACTGTTATTTTCTTTATTTTTAATTATCGGAGTATTGCAATCACTCAAATTTTTCGTTTAGGATGATTCATGCTCTTCTCTTTCCTTATATTACATAATTTCGGAAAGAAGTAAATTTCCGAGGATTTTTTTTATTATTGATTCGTTAACCTTGGGTTACTTTTGATTTGATTAATAATATTGTAGACCATAATTTATTCAATAAATCTTTACAATATTGGGAAGAGAGAAGGCAACATGGCGAATATTAAAAGTTTGTGGATTTATTTTGTTGATGCTGAAAGATCTTTGTATTATTAACCTATCACGTGCTAGTTCTTCACATTATGTAGTTATTGTTCATCCAAACATTAATTATGCCACTTTTGGAAAGTAAATAAATGATAATGTTGGTGGTTTCTTATCAGTTATTTGCACTTATATAAGGGCTCAGCAACTCTAATAAACTGAAAAATATTTTTGATATAATAAATAATTGATAACAACTGTTTTTTTTATGAAATTTTATTTTATGAGAAAAAAGGTTTTGAAATGCAAAAGCATCATTAGGTTTTAGGAATCACAAGAAGGATCCATTTAATTTCACTATCCCCCTGTAGGGGAATGAATTTTTTTTTGTGTGTGAGATTGCCAATTAAATTTTTTGTATAAATTGAAGGTATGGGGATCAATACTTATTACAAAGCTGAAATATTTTGCTTATAGTTCACCAACAACCCCTTTTCTTTACAGCCTAATAAAATGCTTGAAATTCAATTTTTTGTAACAACAATATTAAAAAGAAGTATAGGCAACGCCCTCGTTGGAATGCAAAATTGAATACTTAAAAAAATTGTTTAATTCGCCCTGCCCTGTACTACTAGAAATCCTGGATCCGTGATCAGTACCGTTCTCCGTCAACCATATATTGTCAACACCAAAAATACACCACAATACGTCATCAAATTCCCACCAATCACATAAGAGCTTAGGCACGTGCAAGGAATGCCCTACGTCTCCCACACATATCTCATTAATTTTACATATACTCACAAATATACAACTCGAGACAAAAAAGTTGAACTTCAACAATGAAAGTTACCTAACCGGACTCAACACTATAACTACTTCAAGGTTAAATTCTCTAACTTTTTATGTTAGAAGGATTTTTTAAAGATTTTTTTTTTCCTTTGCTGATTTGTTTGGTATAATGTACACTAGTTTGTTCCAGCGATACAATGACCTGCTTTATTTGCCGAATGTTCAGAGTTCTTTTTTTGTTCATTGGCCTTCCTTTTTTCACCATAATTATAGTTCGAACATTTTTTTTATAGAATATCGTTCAGACTTTTCTGATTGTGTGTTATTTGATTCTAAGTATGTTGAACTGATATTTGATGTTCAAAATTTAAATTTGAACCGAAAAATATAATAATAATATATAGAAAACAAACTAAAAATACGACTAATTCCTCTCATCTTTGGAATCTGATCTTAATATGTAAGTTTACTATGAAATGAGAGATAAATACCATAACCATATGAATAATAATTAGTATTAACTGATAATTACAATACAATATAATAATTAATTGATGAAGTACCAAAGACCCAGCATTATTGCCGACATAATTGTATTTCTTGAAATTATCAAATTTCCTCAGCAACAATCTGGACAGAATTGCTAAGTCAAAACAATCTGGAGGAAATTGCTAAATAAAGTCAATCTGGACAAAATTGCTAATTTGCTAAGTGGTATTGACATGCAAATTTATACAGAAAAAGGAAAGAATGTAAATAAATATCTGATGAATTTCAAAGGCATGTTATCAAAAGTAATCTTTAATCGCTTTGGTGTTTAGATCTTTTGAAAAAAACATTCTTTGCTCCTATCTGCTTGTTATTTGTATATGAGGAAATCGGGCTCTTGGGTCGGGAGCACTTTTGAAAGTGGAGCAATTCTCCAGAACACATCTAAGGGTTATATTTCTCAAAGTAGAAGCAACTCAAATTCTCAAAGTAGAAGCAACTAACATTCGAAGTCGAATCGAAATTTGCACTTGTATTTCAACCGAATATCAAATTCCTAAAGGCAGTAAATCTCACATTATCAACTTAAATATCAAAGGTTATTAAATTACACTATAGAATGCAATCAGCTATGCAAGTAATTGCAAATATGAGGAAGCTATCGTTGAGAAACGACCTTAGATAATTAAAATTAATTTCCCCGGATCACTACACAAAAAACGTAATAAACAAATTTGCATATTTACTTCAGTGATGCTACTATCTGATAAAGACGATTCTCCTTGAAAATAAATGTAATAACTCTCAAGTAACAGTCTGACAATAACAGCTAACTAGAAGAAATCAAGAAATACCAGTTGCTAAAATCTGTCTAATTATAACACTTATCTAAAAACAACAACACCTGTATTCCAAGGTTGGAATAAGAAGGAATTCCGAAGTTTAGTGAAGCCCTCAGTAAACAATGAGAAAATAATAATTTTGAACGAAAAGGTACCATTTCCTTGTGTATTTAGTACCTGGTAGTGTACAATGAGCTACGTCATTAATTTTTTAACCAATGACGTGTGTGGTTCAGTATAGCACGTGGAAGGTTACTTTTTATCGTTATCTAGATCATCAGTGGGAATCAGAAGAAAATTAAATACGGAAGACGTTGAAATTGAATATTAATTTTAACTACATGATATGAATTTATTATAATTTTTTTAATTACATGTTATTATGAATTCTTGGGAATTATATATACGAGATTTATCAGATAATGCAGGAGATATAATTCCTTATTGCAGGTTAACTTATTAAAATTAAAGTTCTGAATTGTATTTTACTTATGAAGTAATTTCGATCAATAATCAGCAGCTACTTACTTACTTAGGTAGTCCGTTAATCAGCATTAAGTGCGGACTCCAACACTAAGTTGGTTTTGCCGAAGTTACATTGACGAGAATTGATAAGAATAATAATATCAAATTAATTGCAATAAAATATTTTCAGATTTTTGTTTTGGAATCTATATTGTTGTGCAGAATGTGGATTGAATCCTTCAGCACACTCACGATTATTTCTTGGACTAGTTTCTTTTGAAGGCCAAAGCTTCTTATAAATTTCTCCCTGAAAAAGTTAGTGATCGTTCCTCGGGTGCCAATGTACAATCCAATAACCTAGAGTGGCCATTACTTTAATCTATACCTACATAGATAGAATTCAAATTTTTGATTTTATCATTTCAGTTTGAATAATATTTTAAACACTAATTATCCCTTCTCTATTCCAGCGTGAAGGCTGTTGTAGTGAATCATGTATAAGCGTCTGTAAAGAAATGTTAGTTGATTATATTGCATTGAATACAAATGGAATAGAGAAACTCACACAGTTACCACTCACCTCTCCACTACTTGCTACGTGCCTCTTAACCACTCTAACTAATATGTACACAGATACAAGTAAGGAATATACTGGAGTATTAATATTGCATGTTTTTTGACTTTTTAAAGTCTTTCTTTCAATATTTTCGTTAATTTGTATTTTTATTGTTTGTTGATGTTAAAATGTGCAAAGTACCAAAGATAGAAAATTTATGAATACCTAATTTATCATTAAATTATAAATTTTAACCCTTCAAGCTGTTTTATTTTTAATATTTCTCTTTCCCAAAAGATCACAATTAAAATTCGAAGAAACTACCTCAAAGCGTGAGTTTCCACCATTTTTAAATGCCTTTGCAGCAGCAGAACTTCATTTTTATAAATGTGTCTCCAGAAAGCAAAAAAACGCCGGAGTATTTT
>JAQIWE010001695.1:0-14998 GCA_034698565.1 Campodea plusiochaeta
CAGTTTTGTGAACAGCATGGGATAAGACTGAACAGCACTCCCGCGTAGGCAAGCTGTTCGGTCTAGATTGAGACAACTGCGGATGTGAAGAAAATTATAATCGATAAACGAACAATTCAGTTGAAGTTAATGTTGTGTTTAGTATAATTTTGGTTTAAATTGAATACCAGGATTTGGTAAAAAAATGTTTTAAAATGTACTGAATTTTTTCTTCTACCATGTATCACATCTTGTTTGGTTGCGTGTTTTTGTTTTACCAAGAGTTAATTTTCATAAGCGGAACGATGTACATGGATGTAATGAATGGCAAATTATTATCCTACTTTTATATGTAACGGAATGTCTCTTTGTGCACGCCATGATTAATAGCAGAAACAACTATTGTGACATTATGATATAAGCAAGGAAAAATAATAAAATAAAAGAACTAAAACGTAAAATATTTATGCAGAAATTAATAAATCTTATACTTTTCAGGTAGAGTGATTTTTTCCCACTTCTTTCAATGTCAAAGAATTCTGAACTTTATGGGTGGCATCTTTCGCCAAATATATATAATCAGAAAAATAATAATGAATGACCTTTATTTGATTATCTACAGTATCTATCTTCCTATTTGTCTTTAACTTTCCGAATGGAATATTAATTTTATTTGAATGATGGGTGAACTACACACAATGACTAGACAAATTATTATCACTGAGGAGAAGCCCTATAGATGATTGCTCTGAGAAGTGCTCACTGGGAATAATTTGTACAAAATTATCATTAAAAAAGCTAATTATTTTTTTATTGACAAAGGGCAAAAGGGGAGGGGTGTACGTATTTATACGAAAATATGAAGAAAGTATCCTCGAATTATTGGTTTTCCTGGAAAATTCTTAGCAAACTGCAGTTTGTCAAGTTAAATAACTTGTTTAAATTCTTATTTGAAAAATGAATCTCCCTGATTTAATTTCTTCTCTCAGGTAATCCTCTTCATTGTGATTGTGATTTGTTATGGTTACGTAAGTGGATGGAGGATAATGTAGTAAATGAAGATGGAATGGCACAATGTTTTGAACCACCAGATCTTGGGGGTACTCCACTCAGAGATTTAAGACCTTCAAGAATGATTTGTGGATATCACAGGTACAGAGAAATGATAAAGCTCATTTCTTACATTTTTTTTACTTTACAAAACTTTCACATTGGAAAAGTCGATCACAGAGAATATGGTGAATTATAAAGTAATTCACAATATTTCCATATTACTTTCAGTAACCAAGAAAATTTCGCTGAATTACTTTATAAAATATTTGATAACTTATTATCAAATAAAATTTATTGAAAAATGCCAAAGTGTTTGCTAATGAATACCATTATTTTCCGCGGTTCCAAACTCAATTTCATTATTCCAAATTCTCCCCGTTATACGTTAGTTTAAATGAACTATAAAAATCCAAAATAGAATAGTATTGTAAAGATGTTTTTCTGTAATTTTCCAGAACTCCAAAAGATACATGTGGCTCTGGTGCGATGGCATCTGCGTCACATCAAAACTCTCAGAGACTCAGATTCCCAGGAAGACCATCCAATGGTGAGATTATATAGATATACAGATTCTATTGTTTAAGTTCTTCAGACTTACGTCAAGTAATAAATGATCAAATAATAATATTAAAAAAAACATGATGCTGTATTCCCCACATTTTGCGTTAAAAGGATATCCTATATATTTCATTTTGCAATGTTTTTATTAGTATGTCATAGAGTTTCCAAACATTGTGCTTTGATACAATTGATAGAGTTTTGCCTTTTTTTATTTCATATTAAAGTGTAGAAATCATGTCAACAACATCAAAAGATATAATTATACGAATGATGTAAGTACGATACTGTCTAACAATTAAAACTGATATCTCAAGGAATTGCTTATATATAATATTATATTTTGGATATATTTTTTTAGATAATATAGAGGTGGTACTGAATTGTAAATTATAAAATGTGGTACTGAATATTATATGGGAGAAATCCTGAAAAGAGAATAATATGTTTATTTACATACTCTGTTTACATATAGTAAACTGACAAATGCCACAGAACAACAATATCAAATTAATTACGATAAAATATTTCAAAATAAAATTTAAATATACTGTTGTCATATTGTCTGGCCGAGTGGCCGGCATTATAGTTAGTGCATAAAAGAAACACTAACATATGTTCGTCAGCGTTATTGAAAAAAAAAAAAAAAAAAAAAAACTTGAATAATGTATATCGCGATCAGAAAACTTGTATAAAAGACAAACTTCAATAATGTTCTAAATTGTAAGTAAATAAGTTAAAACCATAACATATTTTTGATTGACAGATCCTTCCTCTCAAGTGATAGCAACCTGGATGAACGTATTGAACTCCACAGGACTTCCTCCTACTGGTCCCCCACCACATGAAAGTGAATATTTTGATGAAGAATATATTGAATATCAATATGATGCTGATGGAAATAATATTACCAATAATCCTGCTGTTACCGATAGTCCACTTCCAAAACAAATATTTCCTACTGAAACTCCATCTCCTATTACTTTGAATTCTGATTTCGTTGTTGGAGATACACCTACTATCTACGCTGGACCGTCTCCTGCTAAAAATACTAATGCTACGTCCAGTAAATCAGGTAAACTGTTTTTTTTTTACTATGTTAGTTCAGTTGTCTTGTACGTATGAAGCTTTCTTTACCTTAATTCCCTTTTCATTATTCGTATCTTATTACTAGAAATCTAGAATATTTTATTATTCATTTCATGCTATAGGAAATAATTCCTGTGGTATCAATTAGTGGATTTGTCCATTTTTCGACACTATTGTGTTACCATGTTCAGTTATTTTTTTTATTAAAAGAGACGATTATATGCTCTCTACTAGAAAATTCAGATATTTAAATTGACCTACTGAAATTAGCATTTAAAATTTTTCAACGTACGCGGAAGGTAGAATGAAAACAATACCGAATATGAAAATTGGTTTTATACTAACTTGTAAGTTTATTTTTAATATAAAATCCCTTTTAAGATTCCCAAAGAGAATTCAAAGTTGAAACATCTTTCTTCTTATTTCTAGGCATACTTGGAGGAGGTGGCGGATTCTCACTGTTCGGCATTCCTCTACCCAGTCTCGATCTCGGCTTCACTCTCGGCTTAGCTCCAACATTAAGCTTACTTAACAAGAAACTGAGCGGTCCAATCGACTCAAGCCGCAAAGAGAAACCAAATGACTCTGGAATATTCGGACCCCCAGTTTACTCTCCACCAGAACAACCTTTTATTCCGTTACGTCCCGAACCACAAGAATCTGTTGGTGACCCTAGACTTCCACCGATCTCTAAGTATCCACAAGTACCTGCAGATAACTCGGATATCAATTTCGTCCCAATGGAACCGTATTATCATCGTCCAGGTGTTCCACATCTTGCACCCAATCATATTGGTGGTTACGAAGCGACTACTATGCGTCCTGAAGATTATTATAGCAGTGACGGTGGTGATTATTTGGGCACTGGGTTGTTTACTGAGTCACCCAATAAGTATTCTGATGGACCCATCGCTATTCCTTCCAAGAATGTACAAACTGGACAAGTAAGAATTTGCATGTTGTAAAGGATTTTTATAATTATTATGCTGGACCCAATATTGTTGAGCATTTGCTGGATCTATGATAGCTTAAAATTATTACCCTCCTTTTAATATAGTATACCTATAGTTCTTATTACACCTTTTTCGTTTCAAGAAAGCCAAGTAAATACAAAATTAGAATTTACATTTTTTTTTATAAAGCAAGCTGAAATTCTGTCAGTTTTAAAAGGAGACTTCTGTTTTTTGAAATAACCAAACTTATATTCAACAGTTTTAAATATCGGTTTCAGTGAAGAATGTTATTTTCTAATTAACTTTTGGAAATTTACTGAACTGAAATCTTTACACATCTCAAACTGAATGTTGTTCTTCGTGGAATAACCTCCTGTTTTCGGTGTGTGTTGGGGGGGGGGGGGGACTTAGATTAGAATCATGATTAGAATGTAAAGTTCTGATTAGAATCAACATTCATGGTTCATAGCTGCATAATATAAACATCGATATTTAGTATGTTAAACCAAATACTGATAGAATAACTATAACAGAACTGCATCGATTAGTAAAAAAAAAATGGAAATCGGGTAGGTGAACATCTACCAAAAAAGAAATAGGTCAAAGTAAAAAAATGTAGTCTATTAATTTATGTTTTATTTAATTATTTCGCCATTTAATTTGAAAATATTCCTTGTATTTTACACAATTTTTAAACTGGTTTACGAATGCTTTTTAAATAATTCACCTTTTTATTTGACTAAAAACCGAACATAAAAAAGTACTATCAACATGTTGAAAGAGAAGAGGGTTTTTAGAAAAATCCATAATCTGAGAATTACTGATTTATAAATATGGCGAGATAAACTGTGGATAATAAGAATCTGGAAATAAACATAAGTTTTTCTTGAACTGTTACAATAATGATCATTGTAAAATTTATTCTCCCATCCCACTGTGTTTTTCAGGCTCCACCACCTTCTTTCACTCACACAACAATGTCACCAATGGATGATACAGCACAGGAAACAGATGAAAACGGATTCTCACTTACAGAACTATGGGGAATGCTTACAGGAAAAGTAAGTCTTCAAACAAATCAGGAATTATATTTTTTCATTAGCTGTAAAATTGATCGGAGGAGTAAGGAATAAATTTTGTAATTTGGCGATTTTGTCAATTTATGTTTTCTCTGTCAGTTGTTAATCACAACTACTTTTAATCTGAAGGATCACCACAGTACGGTAATGATTTATACAATAAAACCTCTGCATTTGATCTGTCTAATGTGCCGAGACATACATTAAACTGTAATTATAAATGAAATGTTTTTAACTGACTACTTTGCATTGGAAAAATAAATTAAGAACAAGAAAAATTTCGACTCAAATGGGACTCGAATTTATTTTTCCAATGCAAAGTAGTCAGTTAGAAACATTTCATTTATAATATATATTCCTTTGCAAAGCTTCTAATAATTTAATTAAAAAAAACTGTAATGTTTACCCTATGTTCATTTTACAAAGCTCATACCTTCATATTATTGAGCAAATGAAACTTTCTGAAATAATTTTTATCGATTTTTTTCTTCCACAGAATAAGGAGAATGCTATCAACCGAGCAGTGGACAACAAACCAGGAGATTACTATTCAACAACCCTTCCACCCATGTACACAACAACTTCCAACCCTGGAAACTACCCTGAACCCAAAAGACCAGCTGGTCGACCAACAATTACGAAAGTGGACAGTCCAAGCTACAATCCAGGAACAATCCTATCGACTACAATATCACCCACAACAAATGTCCCAACAATCGACGGATCATTAATTTACGAACCATCCAATTACAATACCCAGGGTGAACCCAAACCCTTCACCAACTTCGCTGAATCGAACAATTTACCCTCGTACTACCCGCCAGTAACTTTCCCCCCACAAATCAGTTCGGAGAAACCCACAACACATTACCCGATGAAACCCGACTCTGAACTTTCGTTTCAAGAACCCCAAAGACCCCCTGGAGGTGACGGGAATTTAGACTGGTATTATAATAATTATCACAGTGATAATCTTGACCCCTACGATGACCCACCGACAGCAGAAGGTCATGGGAGGTCAACAGGATCTGAATTGTTTTCAGCGAGTTTTGTTACCATGTTTTTTTGTGTGGTTCGATTGTTTTAAAATTTCATTTGCCAAAAAGTTAAATTTTGTGATTGTAATGAAAGGTGCAGGTTAAACCACGTTACTGTTGTTGTTATTGTGAAATCAAAAAATCTCAGAAGTTTGAAATTTCATTTTATAAAAATTGTACATATTCTCGTAGTTATTATGTAGCTATCATCAATTCATCATTCATATTGTATAAGTTTTTGGCGAATTTAGCTTTCAAGAGTTTTTTTTTTTCAAGTATAAGCATTACAATATTATTTCTGGTATATGCTCGTATTTATGCTTAAGAATGATTTACCTTTATATGAGAATGAGAAATAGTTTGAGTGAGTTGTTACTTTGCTTACGAAATGAATAATTATTATTTTAAAATTTTCTGTTTTTGTTGAACTCTTTTTCCTTTCTGTTTTATTATGTTCATGTTAAAATCCATTTACATTTCACCATTGCCCCAATAAGAAATTTATTTTCTGTACATATACTGAGATATTGTAGAATTTTAACATTCTTGAAGATGCGGAATTCGCTAATCACAAATTACCCAACACATATCTAAATTGTTATGAAAGAATTGTGACTGAGAGGTATATTTTACTAATAAAAACTTGTTAAACTGTATTATACAAATTATGTTAATAAAAATATGAAAAATAAAAGTTTTTTTAGTGACTGATCTTTCCACAACCATTAATGAAACTTTGCTGAAAGTGATGGTTGCAAAAAGTCTACAGAACGAAAAATGATTATAATCGATCAACTAATCAATTTTATTTAACTTTTGATGTGAAGTTAATTTTGTTGGATTTGTAATAGAAAGTGTCATACTATACTGAGGAAGAATTAATAGTTATAGTCTAATATGAAATTAAGTAGGTAAAGTGTAGGAGAGATGTCTTAGGAAACTGCACTTTGGAGATTTGGGGTAAAATAGAATGACACTGATTTTCAATAATAGGTAATATTGAGATAAGAATTGATTTCTGAAGACGGGTCTGTGTGGTCGAAACAATTGTAATTAAAAAAATATTTTGGTTGAGTTGAATAAAATATAAAATGTAGGATAGAGCAGAAACAATAATTATTTAGATTATACTATAAAATTCAGGGACATATACGAAACTAAGAGGGATTCAAGAAGTTCATATAATTATGGAGATTTGCTATAGAGAATTAAATCGTAGGGTGAATCACTAAAAAAATGTACACCATATAAAGTATCATCAAGGATCACCAGAAGCATCACCAAAAAATAATCTAAGCCAATTCTAATGTAAAGTTTTTCTCCAAACTTTCTTTTGGACTTACGTTATTAGATTATCAAGAATGATGTTACTCATATTCTGCTGTTATTACCACTTATGCTCGTTAATGTAACTGATAACCATATAGGTAAAATTTCACAGAAAAGAAAATGTAATATCGTTAGTTCAATCTGGAAAAGAGCTCTTCATCTGAAGTAAATCTAAACTCTTGCGCCAATGAACTATGTTTCGGAATGCTGATTTGCCGAAAATGTGGCAATATAAACTGGCAAATGAAAATTGAGCTGACGCATTAGTTCTTCTGAACATAAGAGCTTTTAAATTTTTTTTTCATATTATATAGTTACGTAATCCAACTTTTTAACCTGAATAGTGAATCTTGAAGTAGCATAATCCCTATAATAGTAATAAATTTCCAGAAACACCGTTGCATTATATTGGGTTATAAGAAATTGATATAATGATAGATGCTCAAACTCTTGTGAAAGCAGATAAGGTTGTGTTGGTGAAGTACTCCTCAAAAGTGGCTTTTGCAGTTTTTAAAATATACGGTATTAACAAAATATCCAAAGTAGAGTTGGGTTTACCATCACCACAGGGCACAGGACCATTTCACATAAGTCTCCCGAAATCAAATTTTCCTTTATATGCGGAGGAGTTCAGTTCTTATTAATACAAATAAAAAGCCGAATTCCGTAATAAGCACTCTATATATTATAGATCATTACCCAACATGTTTCGAATTGAACAATTCATCCTCAGGGGTACATATAAATGCAATAAGATGTTATTATTTTAAATACAGAACAGCAAGTTAAAATAATAACATCTTATTGCATTTATATGTACCCCTGAGGATGAATTGTTCAATTCGAAACGTGTTGGGTAATGATCTATAATATACAGAGTGCTTATTACGGAATTCGGCTTTTTATTTCTATCAATATAAATATTCTGTACATTTCTACTATTGAAAGTATTTCAGTTCTTATGTTATTACTGTCATGTAGCTTTACCTACTCCAGACCAGCATTCGAGCAGGGGTAGAAACTTAGCAACATGTAGTTTATTATCTGATATTCTGATTCTGAACCCAAATCACCCTACATCAGTCCGATGATTTAAATAAATTAATGAGAGTGAAGATGAGGGATAACAAGACCGTAATGGGACGTTATTATCTTATGGGATTTTATTTTTACTATATTCTCACTTAACTTTTATTGGTTCGTCATTGGGATTTTCGGTACCCTTACAAAAAAGCGTCATTTCACTTTGTGCTGGGGGATAAATATAAACAGTTGTAAAAATGATCTTGATTTTTCTTTTTACATTTCTCTTATGGCTCCCTTATTGCCGCTGCTAGTGACGACAGTACGGAACAAGATAATCTTACTCCTGTGAGATATGCAAACAACCACACGTTAATTTCTAAACGTATGAAGGTTGGCCTGTCGTTGCAGGATAATATCACTATTTTTTTAAAATATTAAGGTTGGCCTATCGCTTCAGGATAAATTTCAGTGCATTTTCAATTTTATTTACTTATGGTAAAAGTCGGTTTTGTGAAGGATTATGGAAAATCTAAATTTAATGTAACCATTTTCTTATATGTGAAAGATAATGAATTAATCATTTTCATTAAATATAATTCAATAATACAATGATACTCAGTATTGACAGTAAGACTATCAAGGACTGGCAATTCACACAAATTTAATAATTGAATTTCTAGATCCTAATGATAATATTAAGATGGTTTTACCCCTAGTAGTCAATACAACAATAAATACACAAATAAATTTGTTGTGGAAAAACGGGCTAAGCACCACTCCTTTTACCACAAAAATTTTGTTTGTGTATTTATTGTTGTATCGACCGCTAGGGGTAAAATCATCTTAATATTAACATTCTATATTGTCCCCCTTTGCATTCTCTAAGATCCTACTGATTAAAACTCATCAAATACTTTTAAAGTAGTTTATTAGTAATACACCGGACAGAACCAAAATACAAAACTCTCCCTAAATCAATTCTTCTTCTCCTCTTTCTTCTCTGTAGCACTTACTTCTTTTGTCTCATCTTTCTTATCGCCACTTGCCTTTTCATCTTTCTTTGCAACATCTTTTGAATCATCTTTCTTCCCTTCCTTTTTCTCTGCATCACGATTGGCTAGTTTGTTATTGATGAGGTTGTGTAGTGCTATGACTGACCTGATGAGTGAGGCAAGGTAGACTACTAACATTTGATCGTTTGTTTTAACGTAGAGTGACTTAACGAAGTTTAAGTGGGTTACATCAGGGAGTAAGTTGAAGATGTCTTGAAGTTGGTAGATTATCTGGTGGTTAACAGGGAGGGTACCAACTACAACCTACAGGAGGAATTCAGAGGGTTAACCCTGCAGTTTAACACAAAAAAATCGTAAAATTATTTGTATTTAACCATTGATTTGTGTAGGGTAGGTGTTCTACCATATGAATTCACCTTTTTAAGTCATTTTGCACTTCCAGTTCAGTTACAGGGGTGTCCAAAATAATTGTCAATTTATTTAACTACATATTAATCTATACATTACCATTATATACTAAATCACTGTGTATGGTACCCCAATGTAACAAACCGTAAGATTTTTTTAATCTCGGCTTATATTGTGCGTTTCAGGTGAATTATACTCCACTTTTTGACCTTGGACTAACTTTTTCCCATTGAAGCAAGTGAGAGAAATCTATTCAAGGTCAAAAAATGGAGTATAATTCACTTGAAACGCACAATAGTAACATCTTTTAGATGAAAAAAATCAACTCTAAAGTTTTTTTAAAGTTGTGGACTGAAGTCAGCTTTCGTCATGTAAGGGTATAATGTTTAGCGACTACAGTCGACTTTCGCTGCAAAAGAGTTAAAGAAAGTCAGATTTTACTTGATTGACATTAAGTACCGGTATTCCCAAAGAAGTTTATAAGAAACTGCAGTTAGGCCTACAATGAATAATTATTTTATAGAATGAAAATAAATCTGAAATAATAATGAACTATCCCATAAATCAATTTTATTAAAATTAAATTATTTAATATTATCTGAAAAGTCATGTCAACGGTACTGTTTAGTCATATTTTACATCAGTTAATATTTTCTGAAAAGTAATACCAGTAGGCCTACTGCTTATTCACGTACAGTGAGATATTGGACATTTAAAACTATGTAGTGCCAATATTTAGAATATTTTCATTCCATTGAGACTACAGCAGATTTAGCTTACAGCTTAGGTATGTTTAAAAATGCATTCTCAACGTTTGAAAACTCCACACATTTTCTTTTACATTTTTACAGTAAGAACTAAAAATATTTACCTAAACCAGGAAAAGGTGTACAGAAAAAAATTAAAAAATGAAATTTATATAAGAACTTGAAAGATTAAGAAAAGATTTGATATCTTCTACAAAACTAAGCCTATAGTCTGATATTCAAAAAATTGGATCAACTCAAAACTTGTTTTAAAGTTGGTAAACACACAATAAAATTCTTTTCACACTTTGATCGTACCTGTTCCAAATATCCTTTGATAGCAACAACCTGTTTGTAGAGTCCTTTGAGTCCTAGCAGCTGATTGGTTATCCTCTGTGACAGTGTACCAACTGTAGTATCTTTAATATCTCGAAGTAAATGTTCAACACCAACTTCTTCTGCCTCCTCAGCTCCAATCTCACTTGAAACATGTTCAAACGTCTTAGAAGTAGGGGTACCATCCTAATGTTGGGGAGAAAACATGTTTATGATGTGTCCAATATCAAATTATTTAAGAGTCCTCCACCTAAAATTAAAATTCAGAGAGGCCGAAATTTGAAATTTGTATTACTCACCAGGGAAGGTGGCAAATCATTATTTTTAGTTTGGATTGCATTTGCTATAATTGATGATTGTTGATTGTATTCAAATATGTTTGTGAAAAATCCCCCGATTAATAAACAAAATGGCCGTCTGTAGAGACAAAAAGTTCAGTTTGTTTGCTGATTATAATTTAACAATTGATAGGAGCTTAAAAACAAATCTCATTTTGGATTATACATGTAAAGCAACATTCTTATATATCTATTTAATTATGTCATTAATGTATCATGACAATGATTTAATAAATAATTAATATCGTCATCACATTTTTTGCCATAAACCATCTACTAAATATTTTATTTTAATGCGAATTAAAAATTTGGAATGATATAATAATAAAAAACTTCATCCTGAATCCAATGATAGTATGATACCAAACACTACATAAAAAAAGTATTGGATTTAACATGGGATTCCCTATGCTGAAATTCAATTTTCGTTCTAGATGAAGGAGCCTTAAGGGTTTCAATCATCACTGAAAAAAGTCTATGAACTTATGGTATTATTTTTCTTTTCAGAAATATTATTATCAGGTAACTGGTAAATAAAGTTTCAGTATCAGTTAATTTAACAAATTTAGGCCTACTGTATATGCTTTTTGTTCATCATCACTAGTTCAAATACAGTAAATTAATTTTCATTGGTTTAAAAACATAATAAAAGCCTGTTCACAGTTGTTAAATTTGACACACGTAGCCTATCAGAAAGGTCAGAATTATTCTAAATTAATTTGTCAAATTGTAAGCAAATCGGCCTATATGTACAAAATTGTAAAGATTACTCTCATGTTACAATACCTTAACTAACAGTAGTGCTAAGCATTTGAAACTGTGAAATTATTTAAACAATGAAACTAGAATTATATTTTTCCTCTTAAACAAATTCATTTTCTTCATGAATTACATTAAATTTAACTAACTAAATAAATTTTATAAATAGCAACTTTACAAACATTGAAGTTTCCAGTAAGAAAATTTTAAATGAGTTTACATTGCAAGTTAGTAGTACAATGTCATTGTCACATTTGGAAACATTTCTGAGATATAAACGATGAAATCTCACAAAACAACTAATAATAAAATACAATTTGTTCTTGAACTTACATCATGTACTTCTTCCACAGCAATGTAAGCTTCTGTTGGTAATCCTAGATCTTTAGGTTTTGCATCAATAATAACCAACACAGAGTTAGTAGAGTACCGTCTCACTAACTCATTGATAGCTACATCATTCTGATGAAGTTTAGGACCAGTGTGGTACCAGCCTACTACCTTCTCCTTAGCTGAAAGTTAGTAGAAGGAAATCAAGAATTAGTTATTTAAAATGGGAATTCATTTAATTTAGTCATATTTATAACATTTTATTTTACAACAATTACTAGAAAGTACAATTTTAACATTTAAGGTAGGCCTACATAAGGTTATTGAAGAATATTTATTCAGAATCAGAATTTCGAGACTACAAGCATAATCGAGGCCCCCGAACTTGTTGGTGTGCACCAACTTTGATGGGAAAAAAAATAGTAATGAAAACTCGCCTTTTTAGATCATTTCTGATAATATTTTATAAAAAATTATGGTCACATTTTTTAACTTTTTCAGTTTGATAATTATTTTTAATTTCATTTTCTGTTATTTATGTCTGTCAACGTCTGCAAGTTTCTAGATATTTTCTATTAAAAATTCATCTTTGACCATTTTCACTGAATACTGATTTTTTTTAAACTGTGCAATATTTAGCCCAAGACTAAAATAGTCTTTAAAAAAATTTAATAGGCTTAGTTACTTATTTTCTGGTGTACTCAGTGATGAATGTAGAAAACAACACATTTTGTGGAATTTTAAGTACCTGTACAGTAAATTACTTATTGTCAAAAATTCCTTAAAATAATATTGAAATAATTCCATCCTTTAATGAGTTATTCTGCACATTTAATAAGATCATGATAAAGTTAGTTAAACTGTAAGTTACATTGTTAGAGAGAATTTCTCATAAATAATAATGATTTGACAGAATATTATTTTAAATTTTAATTACAAAGGGTTCTAACTCTTCAAGCAGTAGGATAAGGTGGGGTAATTTGGTGGTATTTTTCACTTTTTCTTAAGTTACTCAATTCTGTTACATTTCTTCCCTAATGTTTAATTCTTAAACAAGTATTCAGGTGTTTTTTCATGTATCTGTGAAGAAAATATTCACTAATGTCATCTAGTTTTTGCAGTATGAATTTTTGAAACTTGAGACTTCAGTCCCACCAATTTACCCAATGGTGGGGTAATTTGGTGGAAATCTAGTATAGTGAATATCTCATTATGTATTAATACTAGGGGTAATTTGGTGGACTCATCTTTTAGAAAATTTAAAGCTCTCTTTTTACATGTCATCAAATTTTTCTAAAGCTATTACTTCATGAGAAATCAATTGTTTTTAAAAGCTCTACGAGAAAAAACAAGTAATTTTCTTTTACATATAACTGAGGTAAGAGAAAACCAAAAAAGGGGGTGTTCGTGTCAAGCTATAGTTTTTTATAATAAAAATACAATTGAGTTTGATAATTCAGAAAAACTGTGATGATAATGTTGTAGTAAAATTTGTTAGACGGCCATATTTAGCTTGTAAAATAATCTATTGTGAACTGTTTTGAACACATGTTGGAAGCCAAATGATGTCTTTTTATCCATTTTGTACATTCTTGTACCAGCAAACACTCAAAAGTCTTATTAAATTGTTTGAATATTACTTTTCATGTCAATTTCACTTACGTGTTCAAATTTTCTTCTTAATCGTTTCTTATCATACAATTTGGCTTTATTTTACTTGTTATACTTGTTCATTCTCTTCACCATTACTTGAAATGATAGTAATGATATGTAAATAAGCTTTTCAATGTCTAAAAGGTGTTAAATCAGCACCAATTATTTTATTTTAATATAAATTCCAAATTCACCAAATTACCCCACGGAAAAAAAATTGTGGGGTAATTTAGTGGATTTTACAAAATAAATAATAAAAAATTAAGCAGCTCAGATAACAGGAGTTAACAACTGTACATTAAAAATATAAACGATGCCAAACACAATAATAATAAAATGAAACATGTAAACCTTCTTATGACTGAGTTATGGCCAAATCTTTGAGAGATGTTCAAATTTCGGTAACTGAGAAAACGTAATAAAAAAGTATCAATTTCAGAATGTTTTTTCTTGAACTCATACTCATTTTCAATGAACATTCCCCATCTTAATATGTACCATACACTCTGTAATTTAATTGCTATTGATTTCACAACCAAATCATCAATACATTTTCTTTTTCCATTTTTTTTAAAAAATCCACCAAATTACCCTACTGTACCCCACATTAAAAAATATAGGACTGATTTTTCAGATATATATAGGATATATACCAGCAGTTGTTTCAAAATTGGATGACTGCCTTTCATTCTAATGACTTGCCAAAAAGGGTAAAAAGTAAAGAAAAATTGTATTAAACAATATTACAGCTCCGATGTGTATGTCTAAAATGCAACTTAGGTGTTTTTTTTAGGATTTTTAAATGAGATGGGCACAAGCACAAGTAGTAATTTAGTAAAAAAAAAAAGAAAGAAAGAAAGCAAAGTAAAAAAGAAGTAAAACACACATATAGGCCTAATTAAACATACAAAAAGACTGATATCATGATTTCATAATAATTTCTTTTTTGAAAATCTTTAGAAAATTTGAAGTGTTCAAACTTCAAAGGATGATTGTCATTTCAAATTTACATCATTGACTTATTTTACTTTGAAAAATCAAAGTAAATACTTACAAATATTCTGAAACTATTCCTTTCTAGAAAATATCATGATGAGAATAATTTAATACAATTTATTAGTGTTTCCAGCGGTTACCCGTTTTTTGATTCGGGTAACGGGTAGAACCTCGGGTAATAGCTACCCGATTTTTTTTTTTTTTCGTTTTTAAAGCAAATAAAAGTCTCAGGAATTTAAAAAAAAATGTAACCAATACCGGTAACACATTTTCATTACAGCAGTTTCACAAATAAAGACAAGAAAAGTTTAACTTG
>JAQIWE010001696.1:0-14996 GCA_034698565.1 Campodea plusiochaeta
TATGGGTGACGTCATTTTCAAGGAAATTCGTTTTGGTCGTTTTAGGGCACCATTTCTGAATTCGGAAGTCTTTACTCCCTCGTCTTTGGGTATATCATAATACGAACGGGACGAATTTACTTTCACATGATTTTTTTCTCTGAAATTATTTATAAATATTGAGGAAAACTATTATAGCCTGCACATACGGTAGTAGAAAATTTTCCGTTTTGGATCTTCAATCCGCCCTTTAATTGTGACTGCTGGTGAGTTAATTAATTAACAAGCTATATGTAGTGATTTTATGTATTATTTTCGCAACAAAATAAGGGTTCTCACGCATAGGCGCCGACCAGAGGAGTGTTCAGGGGCTCAAGTACCCCCTGAGAAGATTCAGAGGAAGCGTAGCACCCAACGAGTCTTCTTACACAAAACAAATACTATATTTTAAAATACAACTATCTTTACCGAAAAATGTCTTAAATCTGCAAAAATTGCGGAAAATAAGCGATTTCATTAATCGATAAAAAAAAAACGCAAATCCCCTCCCCTCCCAGATGACGTCCCTAACTAGTCCTGATATATTTAGAGAACATCAACCCTAAATTCGCTCCTAACTACATAAAATCATATTGTAATTTATTATCCTATTTTTAATGGTATTAAACAGTCTTTATCATCTAGCCTATATGTATATTTAATTTATTTTTTTACCTTCGGGTAGGCCTAGTTCTTTTATCATGTTGAGAGACTCATCCAATGAAGTTTTCCATTTATTGACGTACAATTCTTGTGACTGTTGAACAGCTTCAACTTTAACATTAACTTCACTTGCCAGATTCGAAAGAAGATTCTGTAATCGCTGGATATTTCTGCTGGAGATCCCATTCGGAAAGTCAAAAAAGCACATGTTTCAGTCTTTTTCACCACTATTCAGCACAAAAGCTCGCACAAAACACTTTGCTTTGCTGCCTTTGCATCAACTAAAATTTCAATTTTTAAATCACTGTTGGCGTTTCGATATTGCAAACTGGCTCTTTGTAACGGAAAATGGAAAAGGCGAATAAATTTATATTGCTCATGGAGTTATAGGTCCCCCAGCACAGCTAAAGACTTAGCGTCGTCTGCAAAAACAATTTTTAGGAAAATGAACTTTTTACATCTTTCGGGCAATGAATAATTTTAACAAATTAACAATTTTAATAAATTTTGGTAAGATTTATCTGAATAAATCATACTTTTTATTATAAATAGGTCAAAACAAATGAAACGTTCATTTTCCTAAAAATTGTTTTTGCAGACGACGCTAAGTCCATAAGTCAGGGGATTAGCTGGACTGGGGGACCTATCACATGTATAATATATTACTTCTGTCAGCAAAGATGTCACCAGAACATTTTAAGAATATGAGGGGCATAAGGGAACGAAAATTGTATTGAATGGCGAGTTTTTTTTTCTTAATTGAAAAAATAATTCTCAGTGAAATATATTCTATAAAAAGAAGAATATAATGAATGCCCCTGTCTCGTTTGAGACTAATCTTACTTGCCATTTTCCACCATTTTAAGTTTGTTATAAATCACCAAACAGCTGAAAATACAAGTGGGATTAATCTCAAACGAGACAAATAATGACCGACCTATATCAGTCATTCTATTTCTATATTCTGAGATATCTTGATCAAGTAACCTTCATTTTACAGACTTAATACAATACGATTGTATTGTATTATACATTATTTAACACCGAGATTGTTGTATTATAATTATATAGCATAATAATAAATTTATATTAGTATACACTTTGTCTAATATCTTATTTATAAAAATTAATATGAAATTTTAAGATTTCACAAGTTAATAACAATAATTATATAATCCGACCGCGAAGTCCTAGCGTTATACCTACTGGTATTATAGGTAGGCCTTCATTTAAAAAAAAAACTGCAAGCCTACCATATATAATATAAACAAGCAAACTCAGGAACATCTCGATGTGTGCAATTTTGATGAAACATATTTTTATAGGTCTGTTTTACTATCCTGTTATAGTTCCTGTTATAGGCTACAGTTATAGTTCTTGTTATAGGCTACAGTTATAGTTCCTGTTATAGGCTACAGTTAGAAAAAAAAAACTGAATGGTAGAGATGGTCATATTATACAAAATGTAAGGAATTACGAAAAAGTGCAAATATTCTCATCCTACGAAGTATGCAATTCGCAAAAAATTAATAATGAAAATTTTCGGAAATTTCGAAATAACATTACCGAATACTTGTTACTGATAATATACCAACTGCAGTATAATGTTAAATGGCCATTTTTCTGTTTCTAACTTTTTTTTCTATTTTGTTATTTCTGGTGTTGAAGCCCTGTACGTATTTCTAAATGAAAGGCGCTTTGTACCTTTGGCGTAGTGAATCAGTATAGGACAGGAAATTAAGGGGTTTTTGTATATTCTAATCATCATTGAGCTGTCTGATAATGAATTAAACAGGGACATCATTTAAGAAATGTAACATAAGAAAAAAGATTCAGGAATACCGAATGATGGTTTCAACTCAAGTAGGCCTAGTAGGATATCAAATATTAATAAGGTAACTTTTGTTTTTTCATCTGTTCCTGGTGTAAATTTGAAACCTGGGTTATGAAAAGAACTCTAACAGTCTAATCTCTAAGGCAGATTTTTATTCCACAAATAATAATAATTATTGTTTTTTTCCATGATGTTGTTTGAAAACGAATGCAACATAAAAGTATATCAATAAGTTTTCATTTGAAATCTATACTGGCAACATCTATTTTCCTAAGAAATGTAATGCGAGAAATGTTACCTTTATAACAGTGCGAAAACAACACAGTACTCCTGATTATACCATTTAAAGGTAAATAACAAAATTTCCAATACTGAAAAAAGAGCTCAAACTTTATTTTCATATATATTATATACACATTGTAACTCTTGTGTCTTTGTTTGTGAACCGAGTATAATATACATTTACATTATTACAAGACATAGGTGTTCATTTGTTAGTATAATATCTCCTAGTGTCGCCTACTCATTTCCAAAAATAAAAATATTTGCTTTTCATCTGTATTTTTCTGTCCTTTCATTGAGTTTGTAAGAGGAAATTGTTTTACATGCCAGCACAGTGACAGATTTGAAAGGGCGGTGGCGAGAAGCTAGGTTAAGTTGCTAATTAGTGACAGAAAAATCTACTTTTACAATGGTGGAAATTCTTGAGGAAAATATCTCTCGGTAAATTGGAGATATATATTTATCACAATATATTAAATTCGATTTGCTCGATTTATTTTAAAGGGATGGGAAGGAAAATTTTCGTATTTACTGAAACGCTTTGGTGTACGTATTTTTGTTTTATTTATGAAAAAGTGACTAGAATGTTTTTTTTCTACAGCGTTGGTGTAAATATGAAACTTTTCCTTATCTCTACTATAATTATATGAACGAAACAAAAATATACATTTTTGAAAACTTAAAAATCAATTTTACGATGTTTTGCTGCTCTTCAAAAAATGGTTCCACTAGATTTAGCACATCATTAAATTGGTAAAAATGTGCAGTATACCAAATATTAATGCATTTTCAACTTCGTTTTATATTAAACTACAAAACATTTTTTTATATAATTACTAAATTAGCAGAACCATTTTTTTCTTGAAATTCAACTTCAAATGAACATCGAATACATGAGCAAAGGTTAGCACATTCCGCTCAACCAATAAGCTTGCACTAATTAATCATGTGACTACACAATATTTTTGAACAGTAAAGACATATTGTGACACATATTCCATAATTTACCTTTTTCTAGAATTCTAGAACAGCAAAAACATATCATAAAAATAAATGATTCTATTTTGGTGAATTGAAACTTGAGCTTTAAAATGAAGAACAGGCATGAACACCATACTTAGGCCTTATGTGTATAATATTGAAGTTTTTTACATACTCTTTGAATATTTCAA
Source organism: Campodea plusiochaeta (assembly GCA_034698565.1). Classification (NCBI taxonomy): domain Eukaryota; kingdom Metazoa; phylum Arthropoda; class Diplura; order Rhabdura; family Campodeidae; genus Campodea; species Campodea plusiochaeta. The sequence continues at coordinate 3,970 of JAQIWE010001696.1, forward strand.
CGTATCAAAACAATAATATTTAAGCGTAGTGTTTTTTGTTCTTTTTATTACGATTTTTATATAAAATAAAAATGGGTTTGCATTTCACAAATGTCTTAAACATATTTTTCTCTATTCTAAATAATGTTTACTTTGTGGGGATAAATAACACTGTTATGAGACAACACAAACATACAAGGTAACACAAAATATTTTCGAGTTCTTATTATTTTACAACAGGATTTCCATTTATTAATTAGTTTTACTTTACAATAATTATATAAATTTATTTACTCAGTCCAGCTGTGTTCATTATTATTATTAAAAAAAAAAGTAAATATTATGCAAAATTGATTTTATCGCAAAACATTTTCTATATAATAATCATTTTCAGAGAAAAATTGCATAGGAAACATTTTATTGGATTTTTTAATAATAATAAAATGTTATGAACCGTATTTTTATTAATGTTGCTCAAATCTGGATTTTGAGAAGAGCATGTTCATCACGTTAAAATAAACAATTTTAGTAAATGTTGACAACGAAAAATCATTTGACGGTAAATTTGAACAAGCTTTAATTTATGTTAACGAAAAGAAGGAAAAAAAACTTTAATTAAAATGTCTACACAGCTAAGAACTCAGATATTTGGAGAACTTCCTCTAGAAATGAGAATTTTCTTTCTTTTAAAAATATAGAATTTTTTTAATACAATAACATGAAAAATATAATAATATACATGATCTGTTTATTTGCAATTGAAAACAATTTTTTTTTTTTTTTCGGAAAGTGATATAAGTAAATAAATAAAAACCCTGATGTTAAATCGTATAAGAACCCAAAATATTTCAATGACACCCTCTATTTCTAAAGACATTTTAAAAACATTGGTATCTAAAAAACAAAAATAAAATTATGAAAAAACACAGCCACTTTTTTATGAAATATCTCGCAATTTTCTTTGTGAAAGTATAATGAAGTTTATTTACCACAAGCCACGTTAAGACGATATGAGACATTGCTGCTTGAGCCGTGAGAAAAAATGAATTGAAAATTTTAGAAAAATTATAAAATATCTGCTCTTACGAAATCTATAAACAACAAAAATTTATTCACTTTATGAATAACTTTTCATTTGGATACATAAAAAGACTTTTTCTTTGAAAAAGTTTTACGAATAAGTGATGCTTCATTATTTGTTAATGTTAATGCTTTATTTGTTAATGTTAATATCAAGTCTCATTAACTGTTGGAATGTAAAACCAATACCAAGAATTTCAAAAATTTCGTTCGGTTGAAAAAACGAAAATTTTCTTGAACAGCCATAATTGAAAATTGTTTATGAACATCTGCATATATAAGCGCAATATGTATATAACAGGATTGCAACTGCTTTTTAGAGGCCTATTATTATTTTAATAATCAAAAATCATTTACAAATTTTCCCTATCACATGTAAATGCTCACACCTGCACAGAGAATATTTGGCCAATGATGAAAAATCGTTGTTTTTCCTGCAATATTGTGATATTTTCTAACATCGTAATCTGAAACAAAACCAAAATTGGCACCAAAAGAAGTTACAAATTTCTGCTGTGCAAGAACAATGGCCGTGCAAGTATATATTATAAGAGATAGTAATTTTTATTATTTTTAGCACCAGGTATAACTTTTATTGGTTTGAGTTGGAACGATTAAACGTTTAAACTCGACGTTTACGGGTTCAGTATATGATTGGTTCTGATTGCTGCTGATATATTTTTCTAGAATGCTGTCATTATCATTACCAGTAATTGATCACTTCCTGTTATTACGTATTAATTATTGGTTCACTCGAAATTTTTATCATTTTAGGAAGTGAAAACGTTAATAAATAAATTGAATAAGTTGAAACAGGTTTGGTGTTTTAGTCACCAAGGAATAGACATTGAATAAGAGAGCTGTTTCGCCTCTTAAAGGCTCATCAGTTATACTTGTCCTATACCATGTCTATTCCTTGGCGACTAATACCCCAAACCTTTCAACATAACAAATTAAGTCGCTATAGTTTCTATCTATATTAGTTAATAAATAAACATAATTGATAACATGAGGAATGATTCCTTCACAAATTTAGCAAGTGAGCAACTTTGAATTAATTTGTTTGACGTGGTTTAGTAATCATAAAAAGTCTTAAATTCGGTATAAGGAGAACTATAACGTTAAACTAAAGTATATATCGCGGGTATCATTAGAAAATTATATTTTGTATAAGAAAATACTTATGAGAAAATTAGAGCAATCACAACTTCGTAACATTATAGGATTTGGACTCTCGATTATTTTTTCTTATTTGTAAAATAAGTAAACTATTAATGTGCGTAATAAGTGCATTTAATTATCCTACCAATATCATTCTGTTTTCATGTAAAAATACAAGTTGTGTTCTCAATTTTATCACGATGATGTATAAGTTAACTAAGGGATAATTATTTAATGTTCAGCATCCTTATAAAAAAGACTTACAGCAGATTACTGCAATATAATTGTATTAGACGTATATCAATTTTTATTATCATCCAAAGTAAATAGTTCTTATCAATAATTTTGAATATTTTAGTAGATGTATCACACAAAATATGCGTTAAAAAATATAATAATCATAACAATTTTGAAATTTTGTTTCACCGAAAAATCGTGTTTAAACGTTTAATAATAGCAGCTTCTCAAAAGTACAAAAAGTGACGTTCCAACCCAATATATAATAATAATAATAATTTTTATACAAACCCTATGCGAAGAGCAAGATGTTTTGTGACTTACATATTTATGGACGTATGTAAGATATAGTTACGAACTATTGCATTATTAAAAACATTGCACCGTACTACTGAGCAACAGTATAATCACTCACACTTATGATTGTCTTTGGATTTAACACTTTCAACAAGATTTCACTAAAACAGTTTTTTTTTTCATAGCAAAAAGAAAATATATATGACGTTTATCTTCAGAACCAAGAAACACTTATTATTTGCTTTTTTCATTCACAGTTTTTTTTCTTATGAAATAGTCATCACCAAATAACAGTTATAATAATCACACAGCAAAAAAGAAAATAAATAATTTAATATTGGATATGTCGTTTTCATTGTTTAAGTTCATTATCATCGTCGATTCATTCGAGAGAAAGAGAGAGAGTTTTTTTAGAGTTTTATGCAAAAAATGGACAGATGGTTTGACATTGAAGTTGGTGTTTTTCAGAACGTTATTTTGAGCCTCGTCAAGTAAAAAAAATCTTTGGCTAGTTGTAACACTGGAATCAGGCATTCGGGCATCCTAGAAAGAGAAAAAAAGAACGTTAAAACTCATTAGTATATATCGTCGCTATAGAAAGAGAACTGGTTATGTTCAAAATGTAGGCTACATTTTTCAGAAATGACCAAAATGTGTGTTCAGTTATCTATAACTTGCCATAAAATGGTTTACTTGTTATTAACAAAATCTAGCTTTTTCCATATTATAAATAAACAAAGTAGTTTTCATTTTGTGTGAAATAAATGAATCATCATCTTCCTAAAAACACATTGTTTCGGGTATTTTGGACATAACCAGTTTTTCTCCATTTGCATTTTATGTAAATCTTTCTACAATAGTAAAGTAAAACTGCTTATATTATGTCCAGTACCAATTAAGAATGTATGCTAAATTTCGTTTGAAAATCACTTTTTTTTATATATAAAAACAACTTATTCAAGTATAAAAATAATGAAAACATTACCAAATATGCAATAAGAAGAAGAAAAATTGAACATAATCAGTTTTTCTGTAAAACAAAATTGTAAAATGGACATAACCAAAATGTAAGGCATGTTACTTTCATGATACTATCGACTGAATTCGAAGATGTACTTTATCCAAAATCTAACGGACCTAAACCGTTTATGACATTCCAACAATTGATAATCCTTGTTGACTTATTTGTTTTCTTTGACCAACTTGCGAATACCCAATTTGAATCATCCAAACAAGTGGTCAACAATATGGGTTTACCTGTCAAAACAGTTTGAAGACATAACCAGTTTAGGTCCGTAAGATATTGAAAACAATATAACCAGTTTTGCACTAGATAGACACGCATTTTCTGATTAAAAATAAGTGGTTGTCTCTTTTTCGAGAAAAGTGGACATAACCAGTTCTATAGCGATGATATCAGTACAAAATTCTTCTCCTGGCACCATTTATTTCAAAGCTATATAGTATAACAATTGGTGTGTTTAATCTTATTGAAAAATGTGAGTAATCTATTTGTATTATTTTGAATGTTTATCTAAGCACATCAGTACTTACAACTTCTTATTGTACTTATTGCTAGATTGAATTTTTCTAATATTCTGTAGCGTTCATATAAATACTCTTTTCCCATTCAAATAATGGACATAAAGATATTTACTTCATTATTATTATTTTCCATTACTAACTCGTAAGTATGAAAAGTAACTTGGGATAATGAAGTTGTACTGTACAATATCCAATAAAATATTTTAAATGCCCAAAACTTGATTGACGTACAAAGGTTTTAAGAATGCTAATAAGAAAAACCAAATGTAAATATTTCCTCAGAACTGCGAAAATGGGAAAATTTCAATTTAATTCTACAGCGTCAAAATGATCCTTGTTTTCCAGTTTGTCAGTATTATAATTATACCATGTTCAAATTTGTCGAGAATTGAATTAATTTAGTTTACTCCTTTGACAGATGTATCTCATTTTATATTACTTCCAGAATAAATAATTTAATGGACAACTTGAAATAAAAATTATTACAGCATTAAAGGGAAGAAACAATCTCAGTTTTACACAAAAGTTTTATTTTGGCACATCAAAAATTTATTTTTCTCCCTTCAACTGTCATAAGTATTCTTACACAACAACTCGTCACCGCAAAAACCGGGCCTACATTTCTGACTTCCTTTACACCCCATGTCCTTCATTGGTTCATTTGACCGCATCAATGCAGTTGTCTTTTTTGTCCATGATCCAAAAAGCGTCATTTCTGAACGTGACAAATGGAAATGCGATACAATAAGCAAACATTCCACTCGATATTTATTCAGGCTCGCGTCCAACTTCGGATCACTTCCAATTACAATGGCGACTTCAATTCTACTGGTTTATAAATTTCATCATTCTGATTGCTTTTTGCAACTGATGACAGATTTAGTGCGGACGTTTCGTACGTTTCTAGCTTGATTTATTTGTACGTAAAGTCAATAAGAAGTAAGAGTGTTTAGTTTAAATTATGTGCTCTTCTCCCACGCGAATAAAATTGCATTGTATACAAATGGGCAGTTTTTAGAAATGAGGTCACAAGAAATAAAGGGAAGTATCGACGAGGATCAATAGAAATATTTTCTTTCTACTGTAACAAGAATGTAGAAAAACAAGAAGAGTATGTAATTTGAAATTACTGGTTTTCTTTTCGTATCAATGATTCTCACATTTAATTTCCATCTAGATTGCAGCAATTTTGGAACTGTCAAAACATTTATAATGCTTTAAACTTTCAAGCAATGCCATCTCAATGTTCTATTATTGGGTTAGTACTGAAAATAAGTTTTAATTTTACCTCTATAGAGTGACTGAGATGTACACTAACAAGTCACGAGTGTTTGTTCCACAATAATCCACATTATTATTCCGAGCTTTCATAATTCGATATTAGGAAATCTAAGAAGCTTTAATGGGAAAATCAAAATTGATTCAAATTTTACATACGATATATCTGAAACTTCTTGTTTCTTGATTTAATACTTTTGTTTTTACCGATTTCCATCAGCCGAAAAAGAAAATAATTTGCTGAGAGCAAAATAATGGACTGCATTTTTTTTACTTATATATCAGAAGCTAAAGACCGAGCAGTCATTTACAAATTCGGCGGAAAAAATCGGAAGAACTAAACATCTGCAGTAAATCGCTCAATATATTAATCTTTACTTTGGAATTATCGAGATTATTAAAGAGAAGTGAAAATTCTTTAAGTATAATGATAAAACCAACACTTTTCTCTAAAACTTCTCACCTTTTCTCCTGTATTTGTGGATGCTACGACGTGCCCATTTCTTTAGATGCAGACTTTGGAATTCTCTGTCGATACGTAACTTGTTGTTGTTGATGTTGCTGTTGATCTTTTCCTTGGAGAAGACTCGTCTCTTCAGTGGGTGAGGAGTCAGCGTATAAGAAATCGTCTATGTCTATTTTATTGCGATCACTAGAGCTTTTGGAGCGGGAAGAAGTTGTGAAATTTGGAATTGGGATGTTTTTCGTTGGAGTTGGGGTTCGAACCATCGAGGTAGGTCGAGATCGAGGTGTTTCCATAGGTTGACCACAAAGGCAGATCGGTCCTTGGTCTAAAAGTGTAAAGTATTATCAGTGAAAGGATCTGTGGACTCGTCAATTGTATATTTCAGATTAAATTAAATTGGTAGAACATATTTTATGATTTTATATTTTCAAAAAATAAATTAAAAGACGAGAAAGAATTTTCAATTTACGATAAAGAATAAATAAAATTACCAATCCCACTTGAGTTGCAATTTTTCATGGTTTTCATTTATTTTTCTAATGCAAAAGTCAATAATTTGATTTCAGGTATAAGAATATAAATATGTAGTACCACTAACCTCCTCTATTACTTATAGAGGAGGTTAGTGGTAGTACATATATAGAAGAGATTGGATTGAAACCTTAAAAGCAAAATATTTTAACTGGAGAGACTTTCACCTGTTCATGGAAATTCCATTATTTCGCATTAAAAAAAATAGTTTATAATATTCGTAATCTAAAATAATATCATTCAGGTAGCAAGTGTGTGTTAGTATAGGGGTGTTAAATGCACATTCGATGCTTAGCGAATATAATTAGTCAGAGATTTAAGAAACATTAACATTACTAAAACTAATGCTAATATTATGCTATCATTACATGGATTTGATTCACAGATCATTGTATCCAAATTATATCATTCATACTATCGAGACTATATTTTACTATATAAATTGTGTATAGACCCAATTCTAATCAGGTTCATTCTATGTATTAAACCATGCTTCTGATAACTGTAAAATGTGAAATTTAAGATACCCGGATATAAAACTAATGTGGGTCGATGCAGCACAGTATGTTCGAGCATAATTCTGAGCAAATAAGCAGTAATGATACTGAAAACTCTGTTTACTCCTTAATAATTATAGATATCAAAGTTCTCTATCTACTGCATTTCTTATAAATTAATAAGCAGAAAAATCTTCTGAAATACTCATAATACAGTAATAATAACAGGACAGATGCAGAAGTACGAAACTATGATTTTAATAGATTATACAGAACAAACTGCTTGAATAAGTGCAAGCAATAATTTATTTTACACTAGAAGTGAATAGAGGAAAGGGCCTGTTCATTAAAATTGACAGAAAAAATAGCAAAATAAATTTCATTTTAAACGGTGTAAAAAAGCTCAATATAGTGATAAGTTTCGCAGTATCTTTCAAACATCTACCAACAATTATTTACCATGAAGCACATATTTCTGAAGCAATTTACATATTGAAAACATTCAAGCACCAAGAGTCTTGTTAAAAAAAATAAACTACTCTCTATTTCCTTGAACTGAATGTCATAAAAGTATAACTTACTCGGTATTACATGTATAAGTACTTCCTAATCCTGATTGTACTCGTTAGGGTTCTTCATATCGTCATTCCTCATGCAGAACATCTCAGTTCCTGTACTCTGACATGCTTAGAGTTACGACAATACGATAAGGTTAAGATCTCTTCATGATTTATATATAACAAGATGAATTGCGTATCGTTCCCGTATTTCTTGAATTGAAAATTATCATTACTCCAACTATTGACAATTTGTGAAAGTTACTACACTTCCATTGTATTAATCTTCACCATTTTTGAAGCTCACAATGATAACTCGATATTTGACATGGCATATTTATTAATTGACCAACTTCTGCAATGCTCAATGACAATATAGATATGACTCCATTTACTGACTGATATGATTACATTATAGTTAAAAAAAAGCCTTCTTTACAATTTCCTATCTGTACCTTGGTAAAATGAGTTTCCTCATATCTAAATTAGTTTAGATAAAATCAAATGTGAGTGGAGTTAGGATTTTTGCTTCTGTATTATAAAATAATAGTTGGAGTAATACACACATTCAGAAATTGATTTCTCTCTCTCATTAAGCTTCTGTGATTTCTCCCTATTTTGAAATAAAAAAAAGTTTAAAAATCAATGATATAGAAAATAAATGTTTTTGTACAGAACCAGTACTGTCGTAACTGTACCCATGCAAATCCAGGACTACGAGTTAAAAAAACAACGAACTGACCCATTCGCTCGTTTAAATTTTCTTCCCAGTTCAAAATCCCCCTTCAACACAACATGGCCCTCGGTTGCGACTTACTGGTCGAATGTGCCACTTGGTTGAAGGTACATGCAGCATTGGTACATTTGGGAGGAGCAGACACCCCTATAACAGTATCACGTGATGTTGGGGTCAAGGTCCCCTGACTGGATTCACTCGACTTACTACTCTCGCGTTCCATTCGTTCTTTACTCTTGTTCTCGACACTGCTCTCGTCTCGTGTGTGCTTCTCCATGTTGTACTCGCCTAGTAGTTCTTCGAGAAGGTCGGCTCTCGGTGCTGGGGAACGGAGTGGTTTGCCTGAATTGGGGAAAAGAGGGTTGTCAACAGTTTGAAGTATCTCAAATTATGTGTTCAGAAGTTTATTACTATATTTTATGCCGCGTGTAAAAGTGTTCTTTACTATAAATTATTTAGTCATATACTTTTAGATTCGTGTTGATTATTACAGAAATTAATTACTTGTTTTTATAAGACATATCTAAATATGAATTTCTTCATAGTTTTCGTTTCATTTTAACACTAATACAATATTTCATAACTTCCATAAGAGATTTTAAGCACGTTATAGAAAAACGTTATTTTGTCAAGTTAACTTTTCGTGCATCGTGAGATTGGATTTTTTTTAAGCAAATTACTTGAATTATTCGAGGCGATTTATAACTTCTACAAGTTAAAAGATCAATATATTTTTTTGGAATCTATATGTTTAAATATTTATGAAATTTGATTTTTGTCAACCAGTCTTTACTACTGCAGATTGAAGATCTACCGCAGTCCGCACACCGTCATGTAATAAGCGAATATTTCTACTGTTCTTATAAACAACAACACAAGGGATAGTAAAAAAGGCAAAAAACACCAGCACTATATAGGCAATAGTAGTAATCTTGCGATTAGTATTTTACTGAAAGTGAGTTCAGACCTCGGTGATTCATCTAAAGTCTTATTTAGTTCCATAGAGTAACTGCTAAAGCATTTGCTGTCTAAGTTATGCAAAATTTCACATTTCATTCAGTTCTCCCATATCGATTGATATAGAAATTGCTGTAAACTGCCTAATGGTTCAATAAATGGGGAAAAAAATACTTAGTGATGAGTGAACGAGGTGATCTATAGAAAATTTTGACATAATTATATTCAATGAAAAGAAATTCCTTTGAAAATGGAAATATTTCAAGACAAAACTGGACAGGGCAAACAACTTTTTAAAGTGGAATATTTCTTCATGTTCATTTTATTTTAATAAAACTCTCATCTACTCTGTTCTCTCAAACACCAACCAATCACAAAATGACAAATCACCACTCGTCCCCATGGAAACCACCAATCAACTTTTATTAATAAACTACCCAAATAACCGCCGAATGATTAATTAAAGTGTTAGAACTGAGTATACCAACTTCCATACGGTAGTAGTTTTCAACATCTATCAGCCTCTGTTAGGGATACTCTTTCAATAGTAGAAATGTACGGAATATTGTATATTGATAGAAATAAAAAGCCGAATTCCGTAAAAAGCACTCTGTATATTATAGGACATTAACTAACATGTTTCGAATTGAACAATTCATCCTCAGGGGTACATATAACTGAAATAAGATGCACTTGCTGTTCTGTATTTAAATAATAACATCTTATTGCAGTTATATGTACCCCTGAGGATGAATTGTTTAATTCGAAACATGTTGGGTAATGTCCTATAATATACAGAGTGCTTATTACGGAATTAGGCTTTTCATTTCTATCAATATAAATATATTCCGTAGATCCGTACATTTCTACTATTGAAAGTTTATAGTTTCTTTATTGCCTTTATAATTTTTCATTTCTCACAGCTATTATATTGCCATAAGGAAAAAACTGTAATAATTCCTTAGATTACTAATTTTTCAGAGAACTGTTGCTGACTAACTTTGGATTTAATTGATATATACATATATTATCGTAACCAGGCTTTTATAGCTATAACTAAATTGAATGGATGCTTTTGTATTTATTATTTATTTAAAGATAAAAAAAAGAAAATACAGAAGAAAACTGGTCAATTTCATCAGTAAAACTTTTTCAGTGAAGAACTACCTTTCCATATACTTTGGCAACTTTGAGTCTTAGAAGAAAAGGACTTCAAAAATAGAAAGAAACTACTCAGAAAAATGTTTAAAAAACTGTCCAGTCCATTTTTCATTTTAAATGATCAAATTACATACTGTACTTTCCAAAACTAAACAGATTTTCTTAAAACTTTCCAAGTCTTCCTTCCTCCTTCTTTCTTTAATTTCGTTTCATTTTGTCTCCCTCAGGATTGCATCAGAGAGAGAAGTTTTATTGTTAATTGTTGAATTCTCTTGAGTATTCTCTGAGACTTGTACGTATACTTTACAAAACTACAAGAATCACAAAATACTCCTCAGAATCAGCAAAGAAAACAACAAGCAGGTCCATGGAAAATTGGAGCTTTTATATCTGTGATGGTTTATAACTCTGATGGTTATATAGTGTTTTTTAAATCTTAAGAACCCAAATCGATTAAAGGGACTGGATAGCGAAATAGATTTCCTTCAATTTTATTGTACTGATAGTACATATTTTTCTATTATTTTTGGTATAAAAATTATCAT
>JAQIWE010001697.1:0-14993 GCA_034698565.1 Campodea plusiochaeta
TTGTCCAAATTTTCATGTGTACCTAAAACTTGCTCAATCTGTGTATCAGTAAAACTATTTAATTTGCAAATAACATAAATAACAATTGTTTGTGTTATAGGTAAGTCTGCAGATCAAATCAGTATTTGGGTTATCCTATTATAATAATTATTGTATGAAATGCCATATCTATTTGAGCAAATCTATTACTCTATTTTCAAAAAGTCATCACTTTGACAACACTTGTTAAAATAAGTATTCACTGATTACAAAATCTATGTATTTTTCTTCGTCTGGGCAGAAAAAATGTGCATTGTAATTAACCGTATGTGGTAAATTTCAACATTTCCATTTATTTCCTTTTTTTAAAGGCTTACTTGCAGATAATGAATTTCTGGTTTTCTGTTATTTTCCTGTATCTTATATTATTAAAGATTTTTTGCAAAAAGTTTAACATTTTTTGATCCAACGGTTCAAGATATATTTTTGTTTCTCTAGTCGATAGATTTTTCGCGAGGTAGCACAAATCCACCTGTTAAACTTTGCTGCAAATTATTCGCTGAAAAACACTTATCAGAACACATATCTATTACGTAGTAACAAAACTGACATAAAAATAATGTAAATTAATCATTTTATTCATATATCAGCAGTTGTCTTGTTTTGAGCCACATTTGCTCTGCTACCATTTTTCTAAGGTGAATATCTCGACTACCGGTGATTTTTTAGAGGTAATAAAAATAATATGAGTTATTTATATCAAGAAGACTAATATTATGTTATAATATGAGAAAAATCATTTTAGCTGCAAGTAACCCTTTAAATATTATAAAAAAACTGATAAAAAAACACAAGAATTTGAATTTCCTTTAAACACAGAATCATTCTCTCTAAAATTACAAGAGTCTAAGACTAGTTAGACAACACACATATTCTACAAATGTCCCCCCAAATAACTTACTTCTTGCCAACTGATTCCTGCATGCTCTTAACGTCTGAAACAATCCGAAGCTATCAATCAGTACAATAACTTTCTCATATTTCACAATGATTTCTTCTGATAATTCATGTACTAATGCAAATGGCGGGTTTTCTAATGAACGAGCTTTCACGTGTTCTATGGCCTCTTGATGAAATAGTTGACTTAGGAGTTCAGAACCAGTCTAAGGGAATATAAACAGTGGGAAATCAATTTCCAGAACTTTTCACTATTTTTCACTTCCCTAGTTAAATAGGCATCATACTTAAAAAGTCGGAAATCGATATTTTAATTTTGGTTTCCATTTTTTTTACAATATTCAAATTTATTTGTGAAATGGCCGCCTGTAGAGACCAAAAGTTTGATTGGTTTAATGCTGATTATAATTTAACAAATGACAGCAGCATAAAAATAAATACCATTTTGAATTATACATGTAAAACAACATTCTTCTATCTTTTCATAATGTCATTAACATATGGCAATTAATAAAAAAATATTAAAAATCGTCCTCACATTTTTTACCATAAACCATCTACTAAATATATTTTTTAATCTTAATTAAAAATCTGTAAAGATATAAGAATAAAAAACTTCGTCCTCAATCCAACGATACCAAACACTATGTAATTACTTTTATTTCAATTACTGTTTTTCATAATGTAGGACTAAATGCTACTATTAATCGTAATGAAAAACAGTAACATTTATTACGTAATTATAATATGTAGGAGCAAAAGTTTACCTATAAATTAAATTCTATAAAAATTATATAAAGTACCGTTATTGAAATAATCCAAAGTTACGATAGTAGAATACAAAGAATCAAAACAATTTTAATAGACAGACAGCAGGTAGCAAATATGTTAAAAAAAAGAACTTACAAAACTCAATATTTAACTAAACTCCTTACAAACAAGTTGTAACATAATGAAATTACCTAGAGATGTTAAACTTCCTTCCTTAGACCCTCCGGATCCAGTTGATGATTTTCTTTTATTTTCTGTTTCTTGAGCAGGACGAATTATTCCTTGACGTGCTTCTTCTATTAACTGCTGGGCTTTCATTCGTAACTGCTTCTGACGTTCAGCTTCATCCTGAACAAATAATGTACATATTATGAAATATTCTTATTCCTATAGGATTATTACAAACATTACAATTTATTACAAAAAAATGTAATTTAGGAAACTCTTTATATTTTAGAAGTAAAGATGCTATGTGGTTATTACGTTAGAGAAAAATAATCATCAACTTGCTTCAGATAACAAAAAAGTTGGAGAAAATATGCTAGTTCTATTTTGAGTTTCACTTCTAAATAAAAAAAAAGTAGTAAGAAAGTAGTAAAATTTCCTGTGGTACAGACTCATAAAAAAATAAGTTTACTTTATTAAGTTATCAATTATTTAAAATAATTATAATTGGATATTATATAAGAATAACATTAGAGTACTTAACTAGGTTACTAATACTAACAAGAAAATAAAAACATGCAAGCAAAATGTAAAAAAAAAGTATTAGAAAAATATAAAAGTAGATTATTCATGCAAACCCAGTTCATACCTTATGTAAATGTTGACACAGATTACATGTTGTCACTAGTAATTAGTCAATATTATTTAAACATAATAAGCACACAAAAATATATTATTTCACCTGCTTACTTAAGTTACACAGATTCTATCAGAAAAAATGATTGGTTTCATATAATGTAATTCTCTTGAAAATATAGCTGAATTCTGAATGTGATAAACTTCAATTTGGACTGAAAATAATATAAATCACTCAGACAGCTATTGTATAAAAAGCGAATTTAACATGTATACGATTGCAAAATAATAACTGCATCTGTCAATTTATTACATCCAGGTATTGACTAGTGTACTCTAGTACGGTAATAAAAATACCGTAATTACCAAATATTTTTTTTAAAACAAACTGGCAAATTTGAAACTTTATTATGAGTGCAGTGAATGAAATAACTTATTACAACATTAAATATTCTTTTTTATTTTGCTGGTTAACGAAATTCCATTTTATGTTTTTCATCTAACCAAATTAGCCATGAGTGGTTTAAATCTAGATGCTATTTCAAGAGTGAAGAGACTTTCAATGTGCCAAAAAGAACTTCTTTAGTATTGGGGGCATTATGCCTGTATTATAGAGTTGTCTTATTTCATAATGCTTACAAGATTCACAGTTCATAGCACTCTATCAATCAATTAATGAATTAAAACTATATTGTCCTTTTCTACATTTCAAGTAAGAATGTACGAAGAACATGTCAAATTTATAAAAAAATTATGAACCAGTTCTTTTTACAAAACCTACATACTAAATTACAACAAAATGACACACTTTACCAATACATGCCATATCATGTTTGTATAATTATAAACAGCCTTTCTTGGCAATGTTTGTAAGAAAAAGTGTAGAGGGTACTGAAGAAACCTAATAATAGATCGTAGTTATCAAGTAACATCTAAAACTCATTCCACCCTAAAAAGAACAGAAACCTGCTTCAACCCCATTATCATCTACACATTATTCAAAATAAGAAATCTATCTAATTAACCCGTCAAGTTTCTGATATACTACCAACTAATTATCTCATGTTTGCCTAATTTTGTTCTCTGGCCTAGCCTATATAAAAATATGCAATTGAACCACCCAAACAAATGGTCAACAATGAGTTTACCAATGAAAAAAGTTTGAAGACATAACCAGTTTGGATTCGTAAGCTTTAAAACATACTATACTTATAAGTTGAATACTTGAATTATCGATTTGCCCTTCGCTGCACTGTAACAAATCATTCAAATTAAAACTTCTGCCAAGATATAGAAAATCATTTCTGAAGATCAGAAGTAAAAATTTAAAAAAATTACTAACTATTTGGTTCCTGAAGAGCTGTCAATCATAAGGTATTTATCTGCAATTTATTACAAATAAAAAACATTCAGACAGCGAACTCGTATGTAAAATCTTTTGGTATATTAACACACATTTTTTCATTATCGCAATTCTGAAAGCATGTTTTAATTGTTTATGTTATTTTATTATGCTTTTAGCTATTTTATTGTAATTTGCAGGTTTTCCTGATGATAAAATATTATGTTTCTAAACATGTTGAAAATGAAAGGATTGTTCTAGTGCAGAGTAGGGCAAATCAATAATAATTTCCACGAACATTCACCTCTGCTTCCATTAAATTATTTGTACTTATACTTGGTAACTAAACTGACCTGTGATAATGCTTTGCCTTGATTCTGTCCTCTCGCAATTGCATCCTTCCTTGTCTGCATGAGTAGATATTTCACACGTTCTCTCTGGTCCTGGTGACGAGCAAGAAGAATCTGCTGCCATACCCAATGTGTGTGGAGGTCACCAGGAAAGCCATAAAAAGCTTGCCTTACTTTCAATTGGTTATGTACGTGGTCTAACTTATTGGTTATTAGGATACTTCCTTCTACCAATTTTAGTTTACTTCTTATGATAAGTTTAAGATAGGGAACCAATTTGGGAAGTTATTAATATTTTTCTGTAATTGTTAATTTTGTTTGTAATACCTACTACTCTATAAATGTGTTTTGTGTAAAGTGATGAACTAGTATGTACTAATTCTGAGTAACTATTTACACATGGCAGGGTTACTGGTTAATATTGACTTACAACTTGTGTAAAATATTATTGAGATGCAATAAATAAAAAAATGCAATCAACTATAACAGAACTATGTAGAAGATTAATAGTTATCAATGGATATAAAGTTTCTAGAAATATCAAGTACTAATCAGAAAGTCAAACAAGAAGCAACATATCTGACATGAGTAGCCTACTTATTTAAAAATTCTTCATCACGCATGTAACAAATTATTTAATGTATCTTTCAGCTTTTTAGATGCATTTTACATTTTTTTTAAAACACAATGGATTCAATATTTGTAGAAATATAGGCTATTACGGAAATGATAGATGTATACTACCAATTTGAGAAAAAAATAAAAAGCAGCTAACCCTGCTATGTAGTGATTGTAAATAACTCCAATTGATAAGAGTGTGTAACCTAACTAATGTTAAAGTATAAATTTTGAATTTTGTTGAATTAGCATGATATAAATTGGATGAAGGGGGTTAAATTGAGCTTATTTAGAACAAGGCAACATTTCTTGCAATTGTGCAATAGCAGACCACTTACATTACCACAGCTTGTATGCAAATCAAAATTCCATACACATTGGGGAAGGCAGCAGTAGAATTACATGCAACTGTGCAATAAAGTGCTGGTTATGAAAAAATAAATAAGTTAGCCTAGCAAATGATACACGAAGAAAAGCTGAAAATTCATTATTAAGGAGAAATAATTACTGCAACACACTTGCAGTTAAAAACACAGCTGCTGTATCATGTAAAAATTCTGGAAAAATGTTTCATCAATTAATACCAAAAAGTGTTCTAAACTGTAAAGCATTCATGCCAGCAAGCTGTAAACACTCAGGCATAATATAAGTAAACAATGATAAATTCAAAGAGCAGCAACTGAAAAAAGATTGAAAAAATGACATGAAAAACATGTTAGTACCGCAGTTTCCTCTAAAGGTGATACATCTTCATCTTGATAAGGCACTGGTACAAGAGTCATATCACGTTTATCAGAAGAAGGTGTATTGCCAACCAAAGGAAATTCATATAATGTTGGTTTCATATCAATGATCTGAACTGGAGTATGCATTAATGGTAAATCACTGGAACGTTTTTTATTTGATTCAGTTGTTAAGGGTTGAGCATTAGTTTTCTCAGGAGAGAATCCAGTTTGAGTTTCTTTTTCTGAGCTTTCAATTGGTGAATGATATTCAGTAGGTGTCTCAACCATATTTAATTCTGGAAGATTCATTTCTTCTTCTACATCAGAATCACTATCGTATAAAAATTCTTCTACTTCTTCACAACCGTCATTTAGAATGATTGATGGTATACGTGCTTCAGTTCGAATTGATTTTGTCTTGCATTTACCTCGAAGTTTCACTTTATTGTCAATTGGTTGTTTTTCATCTTGTTCACTATTAGTTTTTGTATTGCAAGAATGAGTTTGAACCTCTGTAGTGGTAGTACTAGTAGTATTATCTACATCAATTTCCCTACACTACACGAAAGGAAAGCAAAAGAAGAAAAGAGAATTTATTTTCTCTATTTCTCCAGTTTCATAGTAGAATATCTGCCATAAGATTTTTTTGTTTGTATTGAAAGGTAGTGATAAAGGAACAATTTTCCTATTTGATAATAATATTGCCATATACGTTCAAAACTGAATGTTTTGAACAAAATTAGCAATATTAAGGAATAAAAATGTTTGCTACTGATTACTGATCCTATTGCAGGTATGAAAATATATACATTACAGATTTTACACACCATGTTCTCAGTTACAGAAGATTATTTAAAAGAATCAATGATACTAGAATAAGACAGTAAATAAAATCAATAATTATTCATTTTGAATGGATTTATAGTAACTGTATTAAGAATACCGTAATGCTGCTTATCCAATTTGACAATATGGCAAATACCTAGTATGACTAAAAAATCACAAATTCCTCTCTAAGCTAATATGAAACTTAATTTTCCTACAGGATCTATCCTATGTGAACAACACTAATTATATCTTCTTTTTGAAACATAATAATTCTGTATGAAAACAAGCAGTTAGCACACAAGATATCTATTGACTAATAATGCTGTAGGGTACACAAAAGCCAACCACAATCAAGTAATGAATGTTGAATTATTTGCAATGTTTTAAAGCTGGTATTGGTGAATTTCAATACTTTCCATTATAAGAGAAGGGTCATAAGCCAATCTTTGTTCTTTAGTTGTTAAAATGGGAATAACTCATGCAATTACAAATTCAAAGCACAGTGGTTAGAAGAAGTCTATGAAAATACAGTCAAACACTTTATTATATAAACTATTACTTAAGAAACAATATTTTTAGATGAACTTTGGATTGCCTAAATGAAATCATAATTGCATCCTAAACCTACTACACATTCAATTTATCTTTGAAATTTATTTTTAAAACAACTTGCTGAATTTATCCAAATCTGCCTAAAAATAATTTAATGCAACAAATTTCCACATTTTTTTTTAATTTACCTAAACCTAACCTCAAAATACTCCTGAACTGAGAAAATTTCCAAGTAAAACTTTTCTTTTGTAATTATTTAGTTAAAAAACTATTCTATAGTTGCACTAAGGGAGACTATAATATAACTTGGTCATTCCTGGTGAATTTAAAAATGTCTATAACTTTCTGATTAACAATATTAAGACTATCAGCATAAAACATAATACATGTATTTCTTAGAATTAGACTACTACAACAAATTTCAAAAACAAAAAGAAAGATTATGAACACATCATATTTCAGTTAATTCAAAAGTTAAACATAGCAATTTCGAATAAAACCTTAACATTATAAAGTATTAATTTAGCATTTAAATATTAAAGAAACAGCAGCATGAACAGTTTATTTCTTAAAAATTCCTCAATAATAAGATAGCCTATAAAAAAATTAAAGCAATGATAACATTATAAAGGTTTCACTGTATTTTCATTTAGTGGTGATAATATATAATACAAGACAATGATAACATGAACATTTTTGTGTGTGGTAGGTTTTTTCCTCATTGTCTAAAAAGGTTTGTATGTTGGGAAATTCCTAACTTCTATTCACTCTTTGGTCATAAACACAAACAATAGTAGATAAAAATATATCACTATATACCTAAAATCTATATTTAATAATAATCTTAAATAATATTAGAGTTTAACAAGGAAGATACATTTAAAAAGAATTGTGATTGGATTAATAAATTAAAGCATGTTTCTACTGTGCTACTATGTATCAATTTCAACTACTTTCTAAGACAGTGATGTTCAATATAATACAGTTCAACACAAATTCAACAACACTTAAGGAATTTGCTTCAACAATTTAAAAACCTAACCTTTACTTTAAATTAAAGGAAGACTAGTTTACAGTTGAACTTTACTCATTTGATTGCTATTTTAAAATCACAGACAAAAATACTACTGGGTGGACCGTAATATTTTAAAATAACAACAGCTGATTAGGAGTGAAAAGACTTCAAAAAACTATTAACTTCCTCTAACATGTATCAAGATTTACATATTACATTAAAATTATAAAAATAGTTATGTTTTTGCTATACTTTTAAATACAAAATACTAATTTTATGTTATCTTCTCTACTACAGTAACTTGAAACACAACTAATATATTTTAAATAGAAACAAAATCTTTCGTCCCTCTAAATTTCAATATCCTCGTAAATAACTACAAAGCAAAATTCCTGTCTACAATTTCTACAAATTGTGAGAACATTTTACCTGTCTGCTATTAATTTCCTTCCTCGATGGTGATAAATCAAGAAGCCCTGGTACATCACTATCCATTATCCCAATAGCACAATCCACCATTGGATTTGATATATGAACCTCCTAGAAAGTTAGTGGCATTGCTATATATACAGCTATATACAACTAACTACTACATGGGCTATATTTCTTATAAAAGCTCTAAATTAGGTTAAAGATTTAGAAGAATATTTACATGTGCTGAAAAAACAGAAAATATGGTGTGTAGATTCATAAGTAGATGTTATAAGTTAGCCTAAACAATTTGCTTAAATGTGGTATACTGAAAAAAAAAGAAAAAGAGAGACTAGATGCATCATAGTACCGATATAAAATGATTTTGATTTTTCTAAATGTCTGATAATATGTAGCACTAAATCTATTTCCAACATCTTTCATTTTAAAGCTTCTTGAGAAATATTTGAATTCAATTTCAACAAATAGTTTACCTCAATATGATACAACCTAAATACTGTATATTAATTTATAGAATGATCACTACACGTTTGTTGTAATATTAAAATAATAACTGACTTAGGATTACTGTTGAACTATATTTCCATATTACAAAATTAAAGATCAAAGGAGGTTATTTATAACGTTTCCAAATGTTGTAAAGAATGTGACCTACTCATCTTTATAAATAAAACTGACAAATGATACTGAGTGATTTTAATACTTTCATCTTAAGAAAATTTGAGTGCAGGCCTACTGCTACATAATTATCTTAGAATAATTTAATCATAAAACAATATTAAAAATACAGATGCTGGCTAGTATTTGTTTCAGTTTTTTGTCAATGTACACAAATAATATTCAACCACAGCGTAACAATGTAAACAGCCTACAGCTTACTAGCACAGCTGCAAAATATATATCTATTATTGGTAGTGAAAATATTTCTACCCTTCCACCTGAAGCAGAAAGCACACACCCATAAAACACCCAAGACCAGACCAATACACAAACCACAATTATTCTACACTGTAAATTGCATTTTAATTTTAAAGCTGCCTTCAACAAATAGTCATTTTAAAACAAAAACATATTTTATTATTATTTTTGTGACCTACTTCAGAGGAGGTATTTGTAATCAGAACTTTTGAAAGTGTAGGGTCTAAGTAAAAAAAGGAAAAGTAAACTGGCTGAACACTGAATCACACATTCTTTTATTCTCAATCACTTCATATTGAGATTGAGTATATTAAAACTTATGGGGCATTCTGAAATTAACTTCCAATACTTGTTTTAAATTCCAGCAGCCAAACCGAAAAAAAGTAACATTTCCATGTAATCATCATAAAAACTGATACATTTCTCATGGCATGACATAATTTTTTCTACTCCTAGTAAAAAAAAAGTTGCAGACACTTGCCAATAATTTTTTACTTAAAGTTCATTGTTTAAATTCCTGTGTTTTGGCTTTGTGTCAAATATGTATGAATCTATTATTGAAACTGGTTACTGTATTAGTATCCAGATTGTTGAAAAGTTATGTTTCATTGCGAGGCATAGTCACATGGGAATAAATTTATTGTTTATGAAGAGGATTATCCATATGAAAGTTCTTCTTTACAGCTAGTAGTCTATGTGAAAATAGAAGCTTTTCAGTTGATTGTAACAGTTAGGTAGCGGAAGTTTACTTCCGAATTACCATTGCATCAAAACGTAACACAATTAATAATTAGTATTGGTGTCACAAACAAGAAAACATTGGGAACTAATTTGCTAAATAATGAATTCTTCTAGTTCAATAGAATTTGAATAATGTATATGAGCTGATGTTAAATGTTTACTTACTGCTCTAGTAGGTTCTTGATGACCAGCTACATCAGGTGTTACAGGAGTGGAACCACAACTGAAATCAATCAAGATTTTCTCTGCTTAATACAAAATATAACATCTATGATATGGTCTTTTCAGTCCTCTATTTCATTTCAAATGTTCTGTTGCAAAATTTTATAAATAATCTCTTAAATAATATAGTGTATCGTTAAACTACCACTTAATTAAAAAGTAACTACAGTAATTTTTATAGGCTGCAGTAAATTACGACAATTATGCTATATCCTTTCAGATTTTGAAGAATTATGCATCTAACAATTCAATATACTTGAATGCAGCAATAATGTAATTCTAAAGTTCCAAATTGTAACAAAATTAAAAGTCAGTTTTTGTAATGATGTTAAATTTTTCCACTTTTACCTTTTATTAATTCCTTCATCTTCTTCATCAGAACCAAAAGGATCAGAGTATTGTCTACGAGACATTAAAGGTGCACCACTTTTACTGCTCGCTCCCTAAAACAGTACACAGTCATAATATTAATAAAGCAAATTCTCTTAACATATTTAGCATAAGCTAACAGTGTCAGAGTTATAGGTAGGGGTATGTAAATTTCGCATTTATTATCATATATTATTATTTTGTAATTTAGCATTGATTGTGACCATTGAATAATTATTTTCATACTTTTTGGATTGTTTTTGTACTGAATACTGAAAAATTTGTGGAAATGGAATGCTGTTTGAATGATTCATCAAGCTCAATAAAATGTATTTGGTATGATTTTGTTTTAAAAATACTAGAAATCTTATGTTTGTTGGTATTTTGACCATTATTTTTTGGGAATTTCATTGTTAAAGATACAATATAGAAATATTTGCTAGTATTTAGCACATATTGTAAGTTTTCGCATTTATCACTAAAATTAGCCTTCATTAGCAAATAAAAAACTCTGATTTTGAGTTCGTAAGGTCATAAAACTTGAAGATAGCTGAAAAAAATTACTGATTCGCTTTTATTGCTGATGCGAAATTTACGTACCCACAGTTATAGCATAGAGATTTCCTTTTGACTCAGTAAACTTCCATTTGTAAATTCTTTTCAATAGACTACATGAATTTTTCAATAGGCTATCGTTATCATCCTTTGATTTGAAACCTACTAATTTTAGAACACTTTTAGTTAAAGGTTAATCAAACCAATTGAGATACTTGCTTTTAACATTGTATCTGATGTAATATTTATATCAGCACTAATTACCATCAGTATGTCTCTATGTCACTGAACTATCTCCATACTGTATTAATTTATTGGAACAGAAAAGACTAAGCAGATTTACAAATTGTGTTACATCAATATCTGAATATATATTCTTTCAAATTATTTTCATTCAACTACTGAAATTTAATTTGCAATGAAAGTTATTTATTGGTCAGATAAAACATAAGATGTAAGTACCTTCGATGATGTTTTACTTTGAGCAGTTGGTTTTACTTCTTTTGATGGTGATAAAACTCTTCCTATAAGACTTTTTGAACCTGATATAATTTTATCTGTAACATCTTTCACTGTGTTTGGTGATTTATCCTTTAATGAATCCTTATTTTTGTTCTCACCAAAAATACTTGGAATTCTACCAAATGGAGATGCAGCTGAAGATGCCTTACTATTTGCACCTGAGAAATCAACAGTAATGTCCTAGAAAAAACAGGAAAAGAACACTTTAGATGAATTCCATGCATGACTTACACAACGCCTATATATATATAAAAGCTAGTAAGCATATTGACATGAAGAAAACTCAATTATATTCACTAACTTTTATTATAACAGCATCTATCACTTTACTACGTGGCAAACAGAACAGGCCAGTGAATGAAATTAATTTTTTCTCAAGTTTTACCAGACCACAAATATTTTTACCAGACCAGTTATTATACGGGATACAATCGCAACCATAATTAAAATTTTATTCATTTTTTTTTTAAATGGGATGTCCCTAAAGAGATTTGTTAAGAAAGAATTTCTCAAAGTAGTTTTACTTAAAAAAACTGTCAGATTGATATTAATCATAAATATAATTAAAAAAAATTTGGCCTGTAAAAGTGAAATAGATTTAGACCTTATTACTTTTCAGATTCTTGAATGTGATATTAAAATAATTATTTAGGGAAAACATCACAGGTATCAGGATACAAACATATCATCTGTGTTATCAACAATTAAAGTTACTTTAAAAGCCTTTTCAGTAGGCCTAATCCATTTTAACAAAACGTTTATTGAAATAAGGAAAAACTGAAAATGATGTGCCACAAAAGTGAAAAGATCACGATTTTTTTACGTTTTTCTACTCTTTAATTCCCGAAAACGAAACGGATATCGATGTATTTGGTATCAAATTAATCCTCATTCCGAGACCGTTTCAGCAGTACCAAATACTTTATTTTCCGACTTCTCTCCTGAGAGTTATGAAGGAAAATATCTTGCCAGACCTGAGGGTTGGTAGAATTTAGAAAATACCAGACCTCAGGTGGTCTGGTGCTAATTTCGAGTGCTGGAACAGGCCTATGTTTTAAAAATAAATACAATACTGCATTTAAATACTATATACATATTATTATTTATGAATCAACAAACAAATTATCCTTTTAAAATTTATTCACTTGATGCAAAAATAAAATATTATCTCATATATAGTAAACAACTAGGCCGATGATGCTGACAAATTTAACATCTGACAAAGAAATGATAAAATTTGAGAAACAGGCCTTTTCTTTACACACTGTCACTGTACATTACACTAGAATGAACCTGAATTCTTCTTTCAACTTGAATAAAATGATATAGATGTAATTTACCTTAATAGGAGATGCATCTCTGCTTGAGTTATTGCTATTACTACCATTTCCTCTCATTGCATTTTCACGATTTCTAAAGTTAAGGAATTCCTGTGCAAATATTTGACGTTTTATTTCACATTCTTGATCAGTTGCATCATTTGATCTTCCTACTGTGTATGAAGATTCTGCAGCTGTTTTACCTATTTGTTCAATTTCTAATTCGTACCCTGAAAGGAAAATAACCATTCATTGCAGTTTTTTTTGTTTTTAGGAGGTTAACACATGACAAAGGTAAAAATGCAGAAATGTAATCTTTTTTTCATTTTCAAGCAGCTAGTTGAAGAAAACAATCTATGTATTATCCCAACTTCACTGACCAATAGAAAGTAGTTTAGCCTATTATTATTATTATAGACTCCTAGACAATATAATTTCCTTTTTGCTGCAGTTAGTACATATGGCACAAGTTTTAAACAAAAGTACTATTGTTCCTAAAACCAATCAACTTTTTTATGAAAAGGCAAGTAACCAGTAATTTTACTAGAAACAAGATTCCAAATATGTAAAAAGTCATCTAACTTAATTTCCATTTAAAGTAAGAAATTATTTTCACAAGAAACAAACAAGAACAACTTTTAAACATGGTGATTAAAAAGGAAAAAGTTAAAAAAAAATTAAACTCAGCTGTGATCACATTAGATTATCATACAACAATGTAAAAGTCACATATACTAATAATATCCAAAACTACAAATTGACAAGGATAATGACTGAAGTTGTTACCTGTAAAATGAGCTCTTAATTGATATAGATATGTCATGACTGCTAATTTATCTGGCACTGATAAAACAACCATATCAGTTGGTTCAATAACTCTTGGAATTCCTAGGTTTTCTGCAGCATCAAATGCTTTTCTACAATTTCCTTTTATATCATGAGGAGAAAGGTCGCTAAAATTTCTGAAAAAAAAGTTCAGAAAATTAAGAGACTGTACATTTACTCAGCCTAACACAATGTACTTAATAGATGTGCTTATACAGCTATTCTAAATGGAGTCTTAAATTCAAAATTTTATTTTTTATACGTTAGCACTTGTGAGCAGTGGATCTTGATCTTTCCTAGCACTATTGTTAACATTTCAATGGGTCTTATCTCACAAAATCAAAATGTGCTAAAGGTAAAATACTGTATAGACAAATGAAAACATACATAAAATATTAAAGTTTTAAAATAGACCTTTTCAACAGGTTTTTCCAAGTTCTTGGTACATTAATTTCTTCTGTTTCACTAGGAACATTTTCATATTCAACTTTTTATGATTATACAATTCAATTTGACAGGTTTTTGGATACTCATTTTTGCAAACTGATCAGTCATTTGAATATTATGTACGGTAATATATTATTTGCTGAAAACTAGGCTATGATGTACCGTAATTATGATAATTTATAAGCTATATTTTGTTAAATGATGCACAAAATTAAGTAATATCGCTAGCATTATTTCATATCTTCAAAAACAAATTTTGAGATCATACAGTGAAAAATGACCAAAACATTGGTTATAAAATAAAACTGTACGGTATTTGTAAAAGTAAAATGTATACTTTTGTCATTACTTACATGAGATCTGGTCTAAAATGATGAACTATGGCACAAAAAGCTAACCCATTTCTCCATGATGTTGTCATATTGGTAACCTTAACACCTTTGTAACCTTTTGTAACTTCTTTACACCACTCAAGAAGATCTAATCCAGGGGTGGCTAAACCCAATGGTTTCTCAGGCTAAATAAAATAATATGACATACCATTATTATATTACCATATGTTTTCAATTCATACAAACATTTATAATTGTGATTTAAAGTAATTTAATTAAACATGGGATTTGAATCCGCATGGGTGGAAAATGTGCCGTACGTTCCCGGTACCCAACCTTGTTTGCTTCCCGGTGACAAATGCTATGTGCGGCA
>JAQIWE010001698.1:0-14992 GCA_034698565.1 Campodea plusiochaeta
AGATAGAAATTGTGCAATAGTGCTTCCACCATTTTCTACAAAGCCTTTATGGTGCTTTTATGTCAGTACTGCCACCATAAATAAAAGTGTAATTTCTTTTTCCAGACTTCTGTTCAAGTACCATCTCCTGGTGCTGGTATTATAGAAGAAAGATTTGTAGAAGATGGTACAACTGTTCAAGCTGGAGCCAAACTATTTAAAATTAAAATTACAGGTCAGTTTGATTATTCAAAATAAAATTGTAGTTTGTTTCACTATTGCATTTTTCGTTAAATTTAGTATATTTTAAAAGAACTGTAATTATGGTTATGTTTTGAATACAAAGAACTACATCTATTCCATGAGTGCAACAGTATTCAGGGTAGTCCTCTTGGGAAGCTATATACCTGAATTTGTGCAAATTCCACCATTAAAAATAACATTATTAATGTTTTTGTAGAAGAACCTCAGAGTTGCTGATCATTTCTGATTTCAAAGATGACAACAAAATACATTCCTTTACATTAGGAAACAGAAAAAGTTATTGGGTGCTAGATCATGTAAATTGGGGATATTTGAATATCTATTATTTTCACTAACTAAAAACTCTCTCACAGACAGGGTCATGTGAAGCAGCATGTTGTCATAATGAACAATCCACAATGAGTTGCTGTCCAAAAGTTCAGGGAATCTCGTTATTTCCATTTAACCCTTACAGGGCGAAAGTAGACTTTAGTCCACAACTTTAAAAAAAAAAAATTAGTGTTGATTTTTACATCAAAGGATGCCACTAAAAGCTGAAATTTTAAAAAACTTACATTGGGGTACCATCTACAGGGATTTACTTAATAATAATGTTTTTAGGAAATGGTTTATATGACATTTTAGCTCACCTTGGGAGAGGTTTGATGTATTCCTCAATGCTGTAAATATGTCTTCTGAACTGTTTTACTGTTGTGTACACTTCATTTCACTTAGTTTATGTAAATTTTCGGCAGTAGATCTTCTGTCTTCATCAGACAATGCTGTTCACATGGTCACTGCATAGTGTTAACGTATACGTTTTAATTGTAAATATACAAATTAAATATATTGAAACATATCCTTACTAATAACTCACATCTCACATTCTCTTTTTCCAGGAGCAGCCAAAGCTAAACCTGCAGATGCCCCTGCTCCACCACCAGCAGCAGAAGCACCCCCTCCTCCTCCCCCACCACCCCCTTCATCAGCACCTCCTCCCCCTCCAACACCTTCTGCAACACCTATTCCCTCTAAACCACCACCAACACCTACCAAACCTACAGCACCTATTAGCTCTATACCTGTTGCTGCTATTAGACATGCACAGGTAAGATAGGAATTAAAGTTATAGGTGATTTGATAAAAAAAAAAAAGTACCTGGAATGAGCTTGTATCTCAAAAATTAATAGTTTGAGGAGTACAAAAAATGATAGTGTTCTAACTGGACAGGTGTTTTCATTCAGAATATTAGAATTTATGTTTCCCAGTTAGTGTCCATTTTCCTTCACCGAATGATTCATTCAGTGAAGGAAATTGATTATTTGAACGTATGCATCATAATGTTTCTTACAAATTAACGATTCAGTAACAATTATAGGAACATAAAGAAAAGTTCCTGATGTTCCAAACTTACCTTATTATTTTGTGTGCACTGCTAAA
Organism: Campodea plusiochaeta; assembly: GCA_034698565.1. Taxonomy (NCBI): domain Eukaryota; kingdom Metazoa; phylum Arthropoda; class Diplura; order Rhabdura; family Campodeidae; genus Campodea; species Campodea plusiochaeta. The sequence continues at coordinate 1,663 of JAQIWE010001698.1, forward strand.
TCCACTTCATTCATCTTTTTCATAGTATTTGCGAAAATATTCGTCGATCTCTGTGATAATGTCACATTCTTCTCTGCAAACTTGGAAACATTCAGTGTTCAAAATTTCTAACATAATTAGTTAAAAAATAAATGTTATTTATATTTCCAAAGCTGCATTTGACAGCATTTGTCAAATAAATCATTCGATGAAGGATAGACCATTTGAACTGATCACTAACTGGAAATCAAGAAAATATAAATTCCATAATTCTGAATGAAAACATCTGTCCAGTTACAAAACTAATTACAAAAATGATATGTCATGAAAGAGCAGTGAGTCCTGAATAAAATGACATTGAGTTTGTGTTGAATAGTCACTTCTATAAAAATTGTCAGATTTTTCTTTGTTTCTAGTTTTTCCACATCTTCAATTTTTAAGATAAAACAAACAAATCTGCAGCTGAAAATTTCACTTTCTACCAACTTTTGGAAAATGCCTTTGAAGAAGCTGCTCTGTATAATAGCACACTTTTTGAGTGATTCATATCCTGAAAATAAAAGAGAATGTAAACAATGGTGAAGAAAGCTAGGCTGTCATCTTCAATAATTGACAAAGAAGTTTGCAAAGAATACAAATATCATAAAAAGTTATATTCTCCAAAGTTCAGCAAATGGCTGTTAGGGAGTGCACAATATAATTTGGAGTTGCATACAAGTGTTTTCAATGTGTTTTCATTGATGGTTTTGACATGCACAGCATTATAACAAAACTTACTTTCTCTTTTCTTATCAGAAAAAGAAGAAAACGTAACATCATAAAAGGTCTCAAAATGACCAGAAACATTCTAGAATTCATAGACAACATCTTGACAGGATACTGAAACTATATGTGAGGGTGCGATGTGGAAACAAATTTAGTTAGATTTTTCATGCATTTGAAGAAACAATCTTAAAAATTGTTAAGGTAGAAAAACTAGAAACAAAGAAAAATCTGTCAAATTTTTAAGAAGTGACTATTCAACATGAACTCGATGTCAATTTATTCACAACTCATTGCTCTTTCATACCATATCATTTATGCACTTCTCCCCCTATTACTTTTTGAGATACAAGTTCATTCCGGGTACTTTTTGATGAAACCTTATGTACCCTGTTTCTTCTTAAAAATTGTAACTTTCTTTTATCCTTGTTATTTTGACGTGCTTACAAAGAATTTATTGTGTTTACCAGCCCTTGTGAGTCTATTCATGAATGAATAGAAAGCAGGGCTTAGCAAGTTATTACGGAAATGTGTGATGAAGCAAGGTATAAATGGGTGTATTATGAAATTAGTTGTAGAATGGGATAAAATGAATTGAGATCTGCTGACCTTTTTTACTGTTAGATGAATCTTGTCTAGTGTTGTGAGCTTGAGAATTTTTCCTTTTGATGGAATTTTCTCCATCGTAAAATAAAAGTTAGAATTTTTTTTATTGTGAAAGTTGGTTGAACAGTTTGTGCCATACCCATACTATCTTTCGTTAACAGGGAATGTACAAAACTTTTCATTGATTATTATCATGCTGTATTTTGAACTGTTGTTCTTGGATGTAGCCCTAATAGATTGATTTTGGAGTATCATGAGCATAGTAGATTCATACAGATGATTTAATCATGGGTGTAATAAAATAGTTTTACCAAATTTTTCACCATTATTACTGATTTGTAACAAATATAATATTACAAACCTAGTATAGGTTAGTTTTAAGTAATATTTTATGGGAAATGAAACTACAGTGCCTCTCTGATGGAACAGGGTGACATCACACAATTACAGCTTAATCAAGCAATGAGAATGAGCCAATATTGCTCTTCTTGAATGCTGATCGATCTAGCAACATTTTGGAAGTGCGACGTCACCACTTAAGTACTGTTTCGACAGAGGTGTACTAGAGTTAATTTTTTTAAGAAAAGTAATGATTTCTTTTTATTACAATAACACTACATTCTGATTCTAAATTAAATAGGCCTATTGGAAAAGAGATTTAGTATTTGATACACAAGAGTGTAAACACTAAGCACACAAGCTGCACACATGTAACCTATAGAATTACTGTAACTACTAATACCCTTTTATTTCCAGCAAATTGATGCAGCAGTAGTTAAACTACCTCCTTCTGACCCAACTAAAGAGATCTCAGGAACACGTACAGAACAAAGAGTCAAGATGAATAGAATGAGACAAAGAATTGCTCAAAGACTTAAAGAAGCACAAAATACCAATGCCATGCTCACCACATTCAATGACATTGACATGACGTAAGGAATTGATTGATTTAGATATTAAGAGATGGTTAGATAATTAGGATTATTGTAGGATGAATAGTGATAGATAGCACTAGAATTTAACTGTATCAATACAGAGTGTAGAATGTGCTAAAACAAAAAGTACAAGTGTGTTTGTTTATAATATCATACTGTGTAAATATTTCATTTCAATATTATTGATTTTTAGTTTCTATAGTTATTAAAGAAAATATCTTTTAAATGAGGTTTTTTTTGCTTGTTAAGGTAGTGTAGTGAAATATAATTGAAAGTTATTGCAGAGAGATATTTCATATACAATGATCTTAATAAAAGGTGTGCAAAGAATGGGTTATATTGTTCAGTAAATACAGTGAAGTTAGAATTATTTGTTTTCATTTTCAAGAACTACTATGATATATCAAAACAAGAATAAAGTTGAAAGCATGTTGGCGTTTCCTACCTAATTTAACATGAAAAATCAGGACTCTGGAAATGAACCTAACTTTTTTACATGCATTCATTGTATTAAAATGGAAAAATTTGTTCATCTGAAGTCATGAACAACCCTTGCTAATAAAATTCTTCTAAACTTCTGTCACATTGTGGTAAAACAGTAACAGATCTTAGTTTTTTAATGTTGAAAGGTAGGTTATGTAGTACCATTATACACTACCACTAAATGATAGACTGGTGTCAAATATTTATTTGTCTACAAACAGATATATAAATAATCTGGCTCCATCCAACTGTTGTGTTCAATACTTAAATTTATGCTTTTAAGATCTACTATTTTAATGGAAAGAAAATTGATTTACCATTCATCATTGCCAAATGTTGTAGTACTGAATAATGCTCTAAGCTAACAGTGTATTGTTCTAAGCACTGTTAATCAATTTACAGATAGACAGACAATAGATGAAATTGGAAAGTTACCTTTTTGCTGTTTGACAAACAAATTATGTAATTTTATTTGTGGTTATCATTTCCATATTATTCCTTTTAACATCTACTGTATATAGCACAATAATATAGGCTAATGTAAGTTTTTAATTTCCAGGAACATCATGGAATTTCGTAAAGCTCATCAAGATGCCTTTGTTAAAAAGTATGGTTCTAAATTTGGTTTTATGTCAGCATTTGTGAAAGCATCGGCTTATGCACTCCAAGATATCCCATCAGTTAATGCAGTTATTGATGGTGGAGATATTATATATAGAGATTATATTGATATCTCAGTTGCTGTTGCTACACCAAAGGTAAAGAAAATATTCATTTGGGATTATTATGGAAATTAAGGGTTTTTCAGTTCCTGACGTTTAGAAAGATAATTGGTTAAAATACTTTGTGGTATAGTACTGTGTTATAAAATAGTTAATCTCCTGTTGCTTTTAAAATCTTTGTAAAAAATGAAATGTTTGATTTTTTATACCTCACTTTCTTTTAATTATTCAAACAAATGTTAGCCTATATGTTATATTTGTTATATTATTAAGTTTTAACAAAATGATACAACGCTTGGTATATTTACAGTAATAGCATAACATAACATTGACTGCTGAAGGAGAATTAACATTACTGAATTAGAATTGAAAAAGAAGGGCCCAGATATTATCACTAAAATTTGAAATTCTAAGGGAAATGTAAAATGAAAATCATTGGTACAAAATCTACCAGTGAATTCTTGAAATTTCACATTTATTAAGTCTAATAAGAAGAATTTATCACTTTACAATAAAAAGTATGAAAAGATAACTAACAAAATACTAGTTTGTTGTAACTTTCATAAATAATGGAAAAATATTTTTAATTAATTGACTGGTTTTTATGGCGACTAATAATTCCAAGAAATCAATAATTTAATATGAAGATGCCACTAAATTTTCATTCTAATAACATTTTAGTTTGTCATTTCATTTTGTAATATTGTTGTACCATATTACTCCCACTAAAATTACAATTTTAAAAAGCAATGTACAGTATAATACTGCACATTGAATAATTAATTTCCTCAGTACTTAAATCATGAATTACTTGTAGATATGACAATATGTTTTTAACACTACCTTTTAAACTACAGTAATACCCATTCTTCCTTCCACTAGGGTTTAGTAGTACCTGTCCTCCGTAACGTAGAAAGTATGAACTATGTAGATATCGAGAAAGGTATTGCAGCACTTGGTGATAAAGCAAAGAAAGGTCAATTAGCAGTAGAAGATATGGATGGTGGTACTTTTACTATTTCAAATGGTGGAGTATTTGGTTCAATGTTTGGTACACCTATTATCAATCCACCTCAGTCAGCCATATTAGGAATGCATGGGATATTCGATAGACCTATCGCTTATAAGGGACAGGTGAGAAATCATTATTACAATTATATAATTTCATTTCTTCATGTGGAAGAAAGTTATTTTTTTCATGATACTGTAATTTGTGATGACACTGAATATTGTAAATACTGTAATTAATATAATTGATCAAGAATTGTGTTGATTATCTCTAATTCTAAAGAAATTTATTGTAAATATTGTTTATTGTGTATTTGAACCCACAATTATGTCATGTGATGACTTAAAACTGTATTATTTCATTATTGACAGTTGTTGCTTAATAGTAAAGTTATGTTTTAATTAAAAACTTCTTTAAATGGTTTAAGTGCTTTATAATATATATGTTTGTCATAATTACTTTGAGTTTTAGCAGTTAAATGCTTCACTGGAAACTTTTTTTGTACCCTACTACTGTAGTTTTAGTTGTTCAAATTATTTCCTGCAGGCAAGCTGATTAAGTTTTTTTTGTCTTTTCTTAATACATGTACTGCAATTGAGACCCTAAAGAGCTGCTTTAAAAAAATGCTTACCAATATTTGACATCTTTGATGGGCTCCTATCTCAGTAAATGAAAGAGAATTTCTTCATAAATTTTCTTTTTATTTACTGAGATTGGAGCCCATCAAAGATGTTAAATGTTATCGCTTATCGCTTACAAAGGACAGGTGAAATTTTATGTATAGTTAGCAAATGAAGTACAGTATTTGTAACATTGTCAAACATTATTTTTTATTATATTTATTAAAAGGTACTGTATTTTCATGTTCGGCATTTTATCATAACTCGAGGTGGTACTGAATTTTCTAGATAAAATAATAATTTTATTGACTTAGAATTGTCTTGATAATCTGTAGTATTTCATATTTGAATCCACAAATGCATATCTTCAACTTGAAAAATATTTGCCAACTTTAATAGCATTACAATACAGTATCCAAAACAACAATTAAGTATTACTGCTTTCAACTTATTTTGAATTTGTGTTTTTATTTCAGGTTGTAATTCATCCCATGATGTACGTTGCACTAACATACGATCATCGATTAATAGATGGTCGTGAAGCAGTTACTTTCCTTAAGAAAATCAAAGCAGCAGTTGAAGATCCAAGGATTATGCTTCTAGGATTGTAGTACCAAACAAAACAAAATGAAAGTTAGTGCTTTGTTACAACTGCCAATAGCAAGCTAGGTTTTTATTCATTGTGGAAAGTTATTTTCTCAAATCCTGTAATAGCTACAGTAATCAAGGTCCTGTCAATTTATTATTCATTATTTACAAAACGTTTTTGTTTTATATTTGAAGTTATTTTTTGAATTGAAATTTATCATTTTCTGAGTAAATGAAACTTAAAAAAATCTTATTTATTGTGAATTGCACAATGAATTTACTTTTGTTATGTTCCTTACACCTAGGAAGGTGTTTATTTGATGACTAGTATTCTGATGTCTGTGTTGTAAATTAATATATTGTTCACAAATTACCTAGTGTTGAGGTATTATCCAATTTAAAATAAAAATCAAAAATAAAATATTTGACTTTCTATTCTTGGGTAAATCTGTTGCCTCTTTCCTGTGTTAAATGGAGTGGAATCTGTCTTTTGCTAAAATTTTGTAATGAATTTTGAAACAGTATTATTAGTAGAAGCTTTACCTTTTGGGAATTTTATGAATTATTAGATGCTGTTGACAGCATATGAGCTCTGAATAAGTTTTAATTCTAATTCTGTGTAGCTTGTTAAATATGACCAGTTCATTAAAGACCATTATTTTTCAAGGGAGGTCTCGTTTTCCAACACAGATTAAGGGTCCTTTGAGAACGCAAGTACAATAGAGAACAAAGAAAGTGAAACGGGACAGGTGTGTGGAAAAACAGAACCTGTGGAGAAAAATGGAACCAGTTTTGAAAAACAAAAAAAAGGGTTAGGCCTCTTTTTTAAAAGTATGTTTTTGCCTCTAAGGGACAGTATCTTGCAATAGTAAGGAAATTCCTTCCCATTTTCAAAAATGCCAACAATACACAGAAAACCTGAGTTGACATGATTCAGACTGTCATCTTGACTGTAAATTTGTCTCCTGTTGATAGTCTTTGATTATCCCTCCTTTATTGTTGGAAGAAAAAAGCCTTGTATGTTAAATGAATATATTAAGATTGAGTGTAAAATATTAACTATGTTTCTTGTGAATACTTGCAGAGAAATGATTAAAATGCAATTAATATAAAAACAAGTTCTCAGGTGGAGATTGATCACATTGGGTCCTAGTTGTAAATGTACAAAATGATGAATCATTTTTTATGAATAAAACGCTCTTTCAAAAAAATCCTGTAAATATTTCTGATGAGAAAAGTAAACAAAAATTGTGTTCGACTCGATCGCGTCATCTTATTATATACAGAGTGATCAAAAAAAAAATGTCACTGTCTTTTCAAATGTAATTTCTCAAATTTCTAGTTAAACAATTCACATGAAAACAATGAAGGTGAAAGTTCATGAAATTTTCCTTCCAGAACTCCAGCTATATGTGTTTATTCTTGCCAGTTGATGCAGTTTTCAATAAAAAAAAATCTACACTACATGAATTTTGTCAATTCAGTTCTTTCAGAAATCTCTATTTCTCAGGTGGAATCAAAGTAGTGAATAATAATTTATTTTTGGCAGTGACAGCTGTTTGTCTGGATCATCACAGTCTGCTATAAAGTTCATCCTCAATAATATTATCATTGTAAGCACAGTGATGAAATGACAAATGGTGATTCAGATTAATACATTATATTGAAGTATTGCAAGTTTAGTAAATTACCAAAATTTCCTTTGAATTAAATGATGATTCAGATATTACAAATTGTACGTGACAAAAGATGCCAAATCCAGTCAATAATAATAAAAATTTGTCTGTTAGTTTCTATTTTACAGAAAAATGTAGATTTCTAAATTTACTATATTGTTGATAACTTCCATTTAGAGTAGTATTTACATCGGATACCCGGGTACCCAAGCATTTCTTAAAATCTCCATTATTTCCGCAATAGTACAGGCAATCACGACGATTTTGACATTTTCGGAATCACAAGAACTAGACAAAGAATATGCTAAAAGCACCTTTAGCGCCATCAAACATTAAAAGGTTACCTGCAGATAATGAATTTCCGGTTTTCTGTGATTTTTTTGTACCTTATATTATTAAAAGAATTTTTGCAAAAGGTTTGACATTTTTTGACCCAACGGATCAAAAGATATTTCTGTTTATGGTCGGTATATTTTCCACATTTCGCTGCGTTTCGAAAATATGCAAATTATTCGCTGAAAAACACATATCACAACACATACCTATTAAGTAGTAACAAAACTGACTTAAAAAAATGCAAATTAATCATTTTATTCATATATCAGAAGTCGTCTTTTTTTTAGCCACGCTTGCTCTGCTACCTTACAGCTTATTTTCTAATGTGAATATCTCCACAGCCGATGATTTTTGGCAAGTAAGAAAAATAATATGAGTTACTTATATCAAGAAGACTTATGTTATGTTATAATATCAGAAAAGTCAATTTAGCTGCAGGTAACCCTTTAATGATTTCAATTATTAAAAGTAATGAAAACGCATGTGAGTGTATTTCGTACTGAGTACATAATCTGGCGTAATGTTGTACATATCTGAATTTGTCTCATTCAGCTGATTCCAAAGACATATTGCACTCCCATGTCACACATATAGATCACAAGTTCTAGAACAACAATAGAAAATTCGGGTAGACCCGGATGTGGAAACACTAATTTAGGGTGGAACGGTAAATTACTATTATGAAACTATACCACTGGTTCCGTGAAATATCTTTTCTTCTACAGTCTCCACCAAATTGCATTTCGAAGGTTGGTAACTTTGTTTGCTCTTAGCTACTGTTGGATTAAAGTCATGTGTTCATAGAAAATCGAAATATGAGACATACTCACCAACTCAGTCTCTTTAAGTAAAAAAAAAAAAAAAGCGTGGATGTATAATGTTTGAAAGTTGGAGAAATAAATTTACTATGATTTAAATTAGCGTTTTCGAGTTACTCTCCTTATAGTGTCGACGCTTGTATAAGTCAAAATATTCTCGAGCGAACTTTTCAGATTTTTGAGTTGGATTTTTTTTATCAAGATTTTTTTTAAGATCCGATGGTTTTGTATAGTAAAAGCTATTTTTTCTTCATTTTTATTTGTGAAGCCAGGCATATGGATAAAAGGAAAAGTTATGTCGAAGACCGTCCGTGAAGCGCCGCGCTATATAATGGTTGGCGCGAGTGAAGAAATTTTGAAAAATTACAGCGAAAGCTTATTTGCTGCACTTTTCGATTGTCACACTGATATAAAGAAATACTACGAAATAAATAATTATTATTACACTGTATTCAATGTATGTAAAAATATGTTACTGGAGAAATTCGAATCTGTTTTTCGAGGGTCCTTATGTGTCATGAAGCAAAATATAAGAGTGCAAAAGTACTATACAGGAGATTTGTATATGAGTCTCCTATACTTCAAAATATGAATGAAAAAGTATTAAGTGCTCTCAGAAGTTAAATTTGCTGACTGAAAGGAGAAATTCTGTTACGTAAGCATTACAATGTTATCAGCCCCTTTTTTCTATCATTGCATTTACTGGTGGTGGAACCAGCATTGCAGCAGTAATATTTCATTAATAAACCAATAGGCTAGTTCACTAGTTGAGAATTCATAACTTTGTGTATAAGACTAATCTTTGTGTATAAGACTAATCTTTGTGTATAAGACTAATCTTTGTGTATAAGACTAATCTTTGTGTATAAGTTATACTGTTCTTCTCCAATACTGTACATCCCTGGAACTGAATATAATATGAAGAACTTAAACGATTATATGACTATTTATTAACGTATTACCAGTACAATACGTAGCATACTGGTACCATTGTTCAACAGAATATTTATTTCCAGCGTCTTCAAATAAAAAAATCTATTGAAACTACGAAGCTGTTTTGATATGTTATTATTATTGTTTTGATAATAAATTATATAACAAGCAAATCTCCACAATTTTTTTTTTTTTTTAAGGATGAGGTAATAATCGTCAGACTAACATAATTCGACAGGACAGGTTGGGTTTCTGAATAATATTAAATCTTGTTGAATATTTTATGAATAACCTGTAAGATAGATGGGATTACGTCTTTATAGAGAGAATGATTGATGAGAACATGGTGTAGGTCAAGAACCTCAACAAAAAAAGGGAAAATGGAAAGAAAAGCTCGTCTCTCAATGGATGCATGATAACACATTTGTCGGTCAAGTTCAAGGTCGTATAGGAATAGATTTTTTTTTTATTCATCTACTCTGCCTGTCTTCGATCAACATACAAAAAGAAAACAAGTCATTCATGAATTCTTGAATGTCAACTGTGGGCGGGAATTACACTTCAGATAAAGAATTAAGGTTGATGTAAATGTTGACTTTTATTGGTTAAATGTGAAAAATGTGCATTGGAATGGTGCGATCAGGAACAGTGGAAAAGGGTTCAAGTCCTCCCATTGAAGATGAAAAAGAGAAAAAATGAAATGAATTCATATTGTAATCTAATGTAGGAATTGATGAATAAACTGAAATATTTAGTATATGCGGTACATTAGAAATGTTTCAGAACGGGGACGATGGTGATTCCTCTAAGGAGAGTAATATATTAGCGATATGAACAATAATGAAATATTGGCAATACGGTCTTTTAACTAATGGAAAGTGAATCTTGTTCTGTTTCTGAAAATACCCAATTTTATAACAATTGGAGCCATATTACGGCCATATAACTATAAAGTATCCGAAATAAAAGTTGGCGCTAATGACATTGTATTGAAAAATCTTTATTTTCTGTAAAGCTAAAATTTAGCAGAAAACAATATTTTTATAAATATTTATGATTCAGCAATTTTTGATTAATAATAGCGACCTGTAATTTGGCATATCACCATTTTCAATGATTTTAAAACTCCAATCCATATGAAAGGGAGAAGTAGAATCGTGAGCAGAGAACGTTCACATGCTGATATTGCAAATGCTATTATGAAATTCTGAGGCATATTGCAGTCAATCATTGCGCTAATAAAGATCAAATTAACGTAATTAAAAAAAATCGTCTTGGTGTTACTGTTTTACGGAAATATTCAAAATTTTTAGTGTTATGCTATTTCTGACAACTGTTATTTCAGATACCTGTAGTTATAAGGCTATAGCGGTCATAATACGCTCGGATTATTATATAACCATATATTTTTAGAAAAAGGACAAGATTCTGTTTTCATTGTTTGTTAAATCCAGTTTCTAGCTTGTCTGCAATATTTCAGAAATTATTCCATTGTCAAAAGTGGTGCAATTTTTTTTTATCTCACCCTGTATACTTCGTACATTACAGAATATTTAAAGCTATTAACAATTATATACAGCAAATATGTTGATTTGGAAACAATCCCCAATTTTCGTGCATTAGTATAAGACTATGCTTGATGTTGATATAGATATTATAAAGTTCATGAATAATACTGGTTCCCACTTTGAAATGATAGCATTTGATATATCGACTGCACTTTAAACGTCTAAGAGCGATTTTATACAAATGTAAGAATCATTTTTCTTCATGAATATAAGGATCTGCGTTCTGCATATATTCGCCCAATTGTTTCCTAAATAGGTTAATTTTCTTACAAACTCCATAACTGATTATATCAAGTAATGGAACTCTCATTATTCTAACTATAAAAGTATTATTTACTATATATGATACTTGCTGTGAACATATTTAGAATAATGGAAAAAAAATCTGCTTTTATTATTTCCAAGTGGAACATAAATTTGTATTATTTCTTATTGTTACATTCCTACTTTATTTTGAACGAAGATTAACTTCCGTTTAAGAATTTAGTCATGATCCCTTCAGAAAAATTTGGAAAGTAACCATTAAGTATAATATTATGTCTTAATTCTATTCCTCTTTAATAGATTTCTAAAGAAAATAGGTGTTGTTTTGACAGCATGTAGCTTACAAGTCTTATTCACACGTTTGATATTCTAAAGAAAAAATGTAATTGGAAAGACAAGAAAAGGATAATTCATGAATTTACTGAGTCACCCTAGTTTTTTCGTTTTGAGATCAAAGAAAAAGCTTTAATCTAATATTGAACGCTTCAGTAAACAATTATTTCATTACACAAGGCACGATGGAAATGCAATGAAATTTAGACGTTCAGGAAGGTTACGTATAGAAAATGAAGCGAGAAAATTAGAATCAAACAGTGATCATCAGATTTCAATAAAAGTCATCTGGGAATTCTTAGAAAAATACAGACTCTGTTATCTCGTCACAAAATAAAATTTATTACAACAGAACTTGAATGCTCTGTTTGTGAGTCTGTGAATGGGATTATATGTTACGGTACGATATCATTATCGATTCTTATACAGTTATTCTAAAATTCATCTTTTACGCATCCTGTAAATTTATTTATATAAGTTGTATGATCATTTTTTTCTGATAAGTTGCTCATCAGAGATTTCTCTGTCGAGCGACTATGTTTTTTCACCGGAAGTTTTAGTATAGAAACCAAGTAAATATGAAAACTGAACATACTAACAACTCATTCTGAACCTATTGATTAAGTCGAAATTACTTGGATATTTGATCTATGACTTATGTTAATACCCGCTTATTCACACAACTTTATCAACATTGTGAACATATCTCATCCTTGGATGACGGTGAAATCGTTGCTGTATATATGATTCTATAGCTGCAGCTAAAAATTATCTTGTTTCTTTTGGAGAAATATATAACTAATTATAGTTGTCAAACTATGTATGATTTATAACACAAATTGAAGATAGCATCATCAGTATTGGAAAGAGACTAAAAATACAGACAATTATGTTAATCAGTTCAGTACTTCCTTTATAAAATATCAACATGGAACAATGGAAGAGAGTTACAATACTTAGAAGCATAATTTTTAAAGACTTTGAATGAAGATTTACTATCAAATAGAGTTGTGAATTCATGAGTAATCTTATACAATGATTTTTGAAAAACTGCCAAATAAAAATGATGTACCAAATCTATAAACAATATTGAGTGTTTCAGAAATTCACGTTTATTGTTATTATTATTTGAATATGACTTATTTGAAGAATAGAACGGGAAATACCCTAAGCTCATTCCACTAAGTCTCTACTGAGCTTACATAAAGAAACAACAATAATGTATCGTCAGAATAATAATAAAAAAACTTCATTACACAAGTAGATATCCATGATAAATATTCTCAACTCCAATTAAAGCATATCCGAATCTGTCAAATCTCTATACTGTTTTCTGCTGTCTCATAAATATAGAGATTCAATAGAGCTCTACATTTCTATATCAATATATTAGTCATAATTGCCTTATAAAACAGCGTTGACTTATTATTTATAAGACTCTCATAAATAATAAGTCAATGTTGTTTTATAAGGTAAATCTGGATGTTCATCTGTAATGAAGTCCACAGTAATTTGGTATTCACCATTGTTGAGTGACATCATTCAGTAGAACCTCATGACGTAATAGTTTCACATTGGTCAAGAACGAGGACGTTCTAAATAAATAAATAATACTTTATTAAATAATCCTTTATTGATCTTTTGTTCATTATACAATAATTAATCAATTTAGCACTTGTAGTACATTGTACTAATACA
>JAQIWE010001699.1:0-14989 GCA_034698565.1 Campodea plusiochaeta
AATATATTCCATCAGTGCAGAGTTGGGCGTATTAATTTGAATAGTATATTTACCTCTGCTTCCATTTTACAAGATATGGTTTTTAAACTCTATTGATTTCTCCCAAGTAACTTTTGTAATACAGTATACAATTGCAAAAATATTTATAAAATAAAAATTACATTTTTTTGTGAACGAGTTCTTACGATACTAATACAGTATTTCCAAAGAAGTTATTCCAACTCATTAATCTATTTATAAAACTTTATTATTTAGCATGATATTCCGTATATGATAATAGAAAGTCATTTAAAAAAAGACAAAGACAAAAAAAAACTGAAATTGTCAACTACTAGAACTGTAATTTTTAACTTTACCATGTGCATTTATTTTTATACTTCCTGTATCAATTTATTTGCAAATTAATATCCCTATCCAAACAAAATGATGAGGTAACAAGGCCATCTATTAAAATATTGACCTTGAAGAATCATGCAACAGGAAAACAAACAAATTTTAAAGGAAGTAAAAGAAATTTAAATTTCTCTCAAAGAATTGCAAGGTTGAGAGAGAAAATATTTTAACTGTTATCTGGTTTTTTAACCCTTTATTTAAAAATAAAATAATTATTTTGAGTAGCTTTTCAACTTTCAATATTTGTGAACTTGCAGAGTTACTGTCAGTGATACTGCATGGTACTACATGCTGATATTGAAGACTGCACAATATTAGGTTTTTATAGAAATAATAATTATGAACTGTAAGATTAATTTTCTAGTAAGTTAGCCTACCTATACCAATCTATAGACTAAATTTTTTAATAAAGAAACAAACAACTGAACCAATCTTTTAAAATATTCTCTGAATTTTTTTACTTGTTCAAAACCTTTGCAGAATTCGAAAAATTCCATATTTTTATAGTACTGTAATCAGTTAGAGGTTACTGGTTCCAAATATTCTTGTCAATGATGAGTGATCAAAATTACAATTTTGCCCGTCATAACATCTTTTAAAGTGAATAATATTCGAGACACTGAATTTTCATAAATAAGAAAATAACATTTTGGAAGCATGCATCAGATAATATACATTAGAATGTCAAAGTATTATTCATATTAATTTCATGGTTATAAAATTTAATTTTCACAATAACATGGATCTTGAGAAATTCGAAAGAGAAAAAGAATATTAGCCTAATTAACAAAAGAAAAACACAGAAATTTTATTTCCCGGTAAAATGACTGCAAGAAATTTTAGAACTTAAAAAAAAAATTAACCAAAACATGAGATTATATGCTCGTTCGGAGATTAAGTGACGTATTCTTGTTTAAGATACTTCTTGGGTCTGGCCACTTATAAGAAACAAACTAATTTGCTTCAGGACGTTTTGCCTTTATTAATAAAAAGGCTTTATCAACTGTACAATAGAAGTTTGAAAAGATTCACAAAATACAAGATGTTTACAAAGGGAAATATTTACAGTTACTTTTAAGCATTGAGCCTCATTCTTAAAAAAGTTCAACCAAAATACATTCAAATCGAATCCGTTATCATATCACTTCGGTAATTCTCAGTCTGCTTTTTGGCCAACTAATTAGCTGCTCTTTGTCAAACTAATTAGTTTGTTTCTAAGTGGCCAGATCAAAGAAGTATCTTAAACATGAGATTATATATATATATAAAACTGAATCATACCTCTTTGAGAACGCCACGTCCGCATTTAGGATGATCTTATTCTTGTTCCTCTCCAGTGTTACATTATTCCCAAAGTTATTCAGCTTCCCATTCACCTTGACCCGCTCACGAAGATACTTCTCCTAAAAACAATTATAATTGTGTCAGTTTTATTTGCTCTGTTTGGTTGGTTAGTTTGGTGGAAGAATTAAATTAAATTTTGGGTTTAAACTGAATTAAGTTTTGGTTGAAAATTAATTTAATAAAGTGGGATTTTTAAAAATGGTGTTAAATAAATTTTCAATTAAATGTGTTGAGGTTTGTTAAAGGTGGAAAGGGTTTCGGCATATTTTTCGTGTTTTGTTAATGATTAAAATTAAATCTATTCTTTTAGTTAATCTAAAATCTGCTGAAACCCTTTTAAGAGTTATTTGAAACAATAAAATAATATACATTTAAAAATGTGTTTCATGGCACATAGTTTGTTATTATCGTTCCTGCGGAATTTTCCATGTTTCGGAGATGTAATTGTAAAAATTCTGTACAAATGCACCTCGCAAAGCATGGAAAAAAAACCACAAAAACTGTCATCACAAACAACATGCCATAAAACTCGAGAATATAATATTTCCAAGAGGATCTCTTTCTACAAAAGGTGATGTTAATAAAACCCTACCAGAAAAAACAAAACTAACAACTCCAAAGAAATAAAAAATTATAAACATGGAAAAAGTTACAGTGACGGAAGAAAGTGTCGAACCCCGACGTCAATAGTTTACCTCTTGGGCAAGTCGAGTAAAACACCCCAATGGTGCCAAATGTGTTTTGTAAACCAGCTGTCAGGACGGGACAAGTGTTGAAAAATAAAGCCCCCACAAAACATGCCAGAGAGTTGGTCAGCAGTTGGGAGAGAAAAAAAACATCGGAGGGACAGAGCCCCGCTTAAGAGGGATTGTACCCCAACTATTCAGTTCTTCAGACTGCGTACAGGTGAATAACAGGCCAAGAGACAAGTAAAACGAGCAGAGAGTGAGCTGAAGCAAGGAATCAGAGTGGTGCTTATATAATAATACCTTACTACTACTTTTGTTAATCGAGTGTGCTTTCTGTTTTACTGTGACGGGTCTTAGTACGTTATTTCAGCAATTGGGTGGCAAGCATTTAAATATAATATAGAGTTCTTTTACAAGTTTTTTTTTAAAAAGGGCCAACGTTCTGCTCGAATCCCTGGAGGTCCGTTGATTTTAAAATGGTACCGTCACAGGTTGAGCAGTTGTTGGCAAAAAAAGACGTAACCATGGCTCTAACGCTAAGCATATACACACTAAACAAAAGTTTATTAAGTTAGGAAATAAAACTTACACAATTACAGATGTAATTGGTTTTAATTATATAATCTACGCAGCATTAATTAACGCTAACTGGCTAAAAACAAAGACATGTATTACTTAGACATTACAAAATCAGATCATAAGACCTTTTAACCCTTGGTTACGCCTCGACATTATCTCATGTCACTGAGGGACTTAGCCCCACACCTATACAACTTAGCACAGAAAAGGATAATAAAAGCAACTGGATGCCTGGAGCAATAAGTAGAAAAACAAGAGTAAATAAATCTCCACAATCAAATATAAATAACAAGGGTGGCTGGCAAAAAGTTAATATATATATATTGTAGCAATAGGGATTTGCTTATTAATAATAATTAATCTAATACAAGCAATTATGTTTCGCATACCCAGGCACCCTTTGGGGTTAAGAGATCCCCTACTTGAAAATATTAGTTACTAAAAAATGGTGCCCCACTCTTTCTGTTAACCTCTTAAGGGACGGAAACCCCCTAAGTTGTTACGCCACACTAGAGGTGAGATACCCCCGTGTTCAAAAATAGCCTTTTCATGCAATAGTGACACACCACTTCTGCCCATTTGATGTAGGACACACTCAGAAGCACAGCCATTGAGAACTATTAAGTGCAAAAAATGAAAAAAATATATTCAATTTATATATTTTTTATTTTCTTTCTAAAATCTACCCATGCCTATGATACACACGAAGAAAAAAATGAAATGAATAGCACCAAAAGGCAAAATTTGAACAAATACATCATCAAACTTGACATTGTTAAGGTTTGGCGTTGAACAATGAAACAAAAACAGAAAAAAGAAATACATTCTCCATACTGCAAATTCTACTGAGACTAAGGAAGGTAACCCTCCACGCAAAAGTGTAACACAGTACGAACTGTGGGAACAACTAACCAAAGGTGCACTGAAAACTCAGGACCGAGGCCTTGTTTTCCACTGTTCAACATGCTTTTCAGCATGCAAGCATGTTTTTAGAATAACATGCATGAGGGACAGAGCCCCACACTGTCAGAGGAAGTGAAGCAAAATAGTCGGGAATGAGTGACCGTAACGCCTCCACTCGTAGAAATGACATCGTCACAGAACAGTCGATAATACAATTTTGTGAAGTCAAGCTGTCTTTAAATTATAAATAGATTTTGTAGTTATTAATAATATTGAAGTATAATGAGATATTAATAAATTTTATTAACATAAGTACGATAATATTAACTAACCATTTTTACAAACGCTGTAGTTTTACAGATTTAGTGACTGAAATCACAAACTTAAAAATGTAACTCTGTAATGAATACTTATTTTTTCATTTGCAAGATACCAACCTCAAATAGATCAACCATGCTGATAAACAGCTATATACGAAAACGTAAAAAATAATTAGTTAATCCTATCAAAAATTGATTACCAAACTTCAAAAACTCAATTCCTGAACAAAGTAACCGAAATTCCATGAATTTTGAATCATCTATTCCTTCAAATGCAAGATTTAGCATATCAAAATAACCCCGAAAATTCTGTTAGCTATAATAAAAGTCAACCTACCAACTGAGTTTGATTTCTTAAAAGAACATAAGCTAGAAACAAAACTTCCTGCCTACTAACCCTACTTCAATAAAAATTTCATTCCACTTAAAATTCACTGCTACCTAACAAAAAATTGTTTCCTCTTATAACAAAATCTCAGCCTACTACAAAAACAAATATCACCGTTGCAAAATTGCATCAAACGACTGTCGTAAAGATGCCACGCTACGTCTTACAGCTCAACTCATGATCCACACTCCAGAGGGATAATTTCACCCCGCTAAATGGAAAGTTTTCTTGTGCCCATGAATATTTCTTCCGTATTTTTCTTGTGCCCCAGTGTGAATCTTCAAACTTCTGTATTTTTCTTGTGCTGCCCCTATCTTCCGTATTTTTCTGATCTTCCCAAATAACAAAAAATCGCCTCCAATGTGTAAATCTTCCCAAAAATATTGCTTCAGTCTTCCCAAAACATATCGCCACCTAGTATTTATCGCCTTGATGCATAATGGTTTTCTGCAAAAAGCCTAAATTAAAGGCATGGAGGGATAGAACCCCACTATCGCATGGTAATATCGTATTATAAACTAAAGTATCGTATTAGGAATGAACTTATCGTAATAGGAAAAAACGTCTCGTACTTAGGAATAAACATATCACAACAGAAAAATGTCTTGTGTTAAGAATAAACAAATCGTAATAGGAAAAAACGTCTTGTATTAGAAATAAACGTATCGTATAATAGGAAAAAACTTATTATAATTAGCAGAAGTAAAAGTATCGGTTTAGTAGCAACTAATATCGGTTAAATAGAAACTAATATCGTAATAAGAAACAAATGTATGACAAGATAAAAGACTAAGTAAGGGTTTTTAAGCCCCATTCGCCAAGGATCACCTTGATCGAGAGAGATAAAACTCCAACATTGAATTGCAGCTACAATTCTATTTACAATGATTGATCGGCCATATAGGCACCAAGGGAAGTTATCCCAGGCAGCGACTTTGTCGTCTGAGAGGGATTTAACCCCAGTAATTTACCATAGCTTAAAGCTGTTAAACAAATATTTCGGTACAAAGCTTCTTTAAAGTCTTTGAGAGGGATTGCACCCCACTATTCATCTTTTCGGTACTTTTAATTATGGAATATAATACCATGTCACAATCAAGGTCTAGCCCATTACATTTGGGTCTAGCCCATTTAAATTATTTTATGGTACTACAGAGACCCTGTGTCAAGGCTCCATGAGGGATTTTAACCCCACACTATTCGGTACAAAAATATTACTGACTCTGCAGATTAAGTCCACAGGTCGATACCCCCATTTGAGGAGTGGCGGAAGGCCAAAAAAATTGACTCTTAAGCTCTGAGATTCGAGTGCATATCTTCAGGCTTTCTTATTAAACCAAGGCAAATGGCCCCAAAAACTATTCAGCTCTACGGAAAAGTTTCCAAAGGCTAAGTTAATTTTACTATATAAATAAAATTAGGCTAGAAAAGGTATGATCTTATTCCCAGCTACTAGGCTAACCTAACCTGCCTGAAAATCATAACTTGGTTTCACAAGACAAAATATTCTTAACCACGGATCATTCATGTCAAACTTAGAATCCCATCTCTTGATTGGATGTTATCCACAGATTGAGAAACTTATTAATTCGCAGGTAGGAAGAATTTTGCAGTGGAAAACCAGCTTTAATGAATTCTGAACATAAATGAATCGAGTAATAAACATGGTAATCGACAAGACTAAATCAATGATACCCTAAAATCCATCTAGACTATTACAAATCACACTTTAGTTTATAATTTTCAAAACTTTTCACATCATAGAAAAATTGTTCTTGAAATAAAATTACCTGCACTGGAATGTTTTTGAACTTAAACTTTAAATGACAATGCAAAATCTGACTTCACTAATTGCCGCTAAAAAAAATCTAACTGTAGCCTGATACAACTATTAAATTACAAACACCTAAACTAACCAATTTCATTCTCTAAAAAGTTTTAAAAACATCATTTCCTGCAAGTCTAATACTTCTTATAAAATAATCCAAGACTATTTATTATGATACTATTACTATCCTTATATGTAAATAATTCCACGACTTACAGAACCATTAAAATTAAAATATTTTAAACCCTTACACACTATCACGTTAAAATTCCTTATCCTAAACCCTTACACACTACCATTGCTCAACTTACAAATATCTGAAACTCTTACGCACTACCACTGCTCAACTTGCAAATATCTTAAACCCTTACGCACTATCCATATTAAAAGTATAAGTATTATCTTACAGGCTTACATGTTACCACTATTAAAATTGTAAGTACCAGGTTTTCTAAAAACTTAACACCAACTCAAACTTAGCTATAATCATAATTTCGAAGTCCTATGAAACTAAATTTTAAAAATTCCACAAGAACTAGCGTATCTCTTTAAAAACCTGCATATCTTAGTAGTGGGAATAATAACGATCATATAAAAGAAATACTCGGATTTCCTAGTCCAATATTTAGATCTAGTACTTTCCTCGTACCCTTCTGAGTTGTCACCCTGTTAACTCAAACTCATTTCTGAGATGGCAACGGTTCCAACAGAGCCATGTTTCAGGCAAAAGACACAAAGGTCCAAGAATAATATTTAAACTTGAAGTGCAGTTTAATTGTTATATATTTGATTGTTTTTAAGTTATAAGCTTCCTGTCGGCCTTATTTATTGTAGTTATAAGCACTGGCATTCTGCTAGACAAAAAGTTACTTTTAAAATCAGTTTTAAATGATTACGGTATAGTAAATTGTGTTATACAAGCTTCCTATCAGCCTTATTTATTGCAGTTATAAGCACTGATATTCTACTTGACAAAAAGTTAACTTTATTTACATTACTGTCAGTTTTACTTCTTGTAGTTGTAAACACTGACCATCCTTCTCAAGTTACTTTAAAAATTATTTATATTTACTGCGAATTAACCATTTGATTTATTTTTTAAGCAAGCTACGAAATACATTAGTTGTTTTCAGTAAACTATGAAATATTAGTTGTTTTCAGTAAATTAATTCCAAATCATTACTTTTCATTGCACAAGTAAAATTATTGGGCCATATTTCAGGCAAGTGAAAGCACAATAAATGTGTTGATCTCCCTCTCCTTGTTCAAGACAAAAATGTCAGGATTGCTTCGATTACAATCAGGCCTTATTTCAGGCAAAGAGGCATAAAAAGCCCTTAGTACTTATCAATGTTGAATTTTAAACAATAAATGTTCGAGTTGCTTCGATTACAACAGGCCTTATTTCAGGCAAAGAGGTACGAAACCCCAAACTTCTCTTCAACAATATTCTTTCAGCATCACACTTCAAATTGTCTGGAAATATAAACGTTACAATAACTAAAAATGCTCAATTTACAAGGAATATTCAAATTACTAAGAACGTCAAAATTACTAGGAGTGTTATAATGACTTCAACATTAAAATTGCTAGAAATGTTAACTAGCGTGAAACATCAAATAACATAAAAATTACTTGCAAGTTAATTTTAATGATTGGAAATTTATATTAATATCAGAAAGGATTAAAATTACTGTAAAAGTTAAAACATTAAAATGAACATAGAAAGGTTAAATTAAATTACTGTAAACATTATTAAAATGACTTTTAAATAAAGTTCTGTTACTTAATGACTAAATAGACAATAAATGTCAGCCATATTACAGGCAGCGAGGTATGGAACCAATCCTCTTTCAGATCCTCTCAATCCTCTCTCTGATTCAGACTTGTCAACGAATATTCTAGAAAACATTTAAGTGGCTGTACTATTTTGTATGTACGAATGAACGTCACGAGGTTTAGTTTTTACGAATGAACGTCACGAAGTTTAGATTTTACGAATGAACGTCACGATGTATAGATTTTACGAATGAACGTCACGATGTATAGATTTTACGAATGAACGTCACGAAGTTAATTATTTCAAGACTAAAAGTCATGAGGTTTAGTTAGAACGAATGAACGTCACAAAGTTTAGGTTTTACGAATGAACGTCACGAAGTTTAGATTTTACGAATGAACGTCACGAGGCTTAGGTTTTACGAATGAATATCACGAGGTATAGTTTTTACGATTGAACGTCACGGTTTGGTTAAAACGAATGAACGTCGCAAAGTTTAGTTATTTTGTACGAATCAGTGTCAGTAAGTTTAGTTTAAACGAATGAACATAATGCAGTTTAGTTTTTACGATTGAACGTCACGAAGTTTAGTTTAAACAAATACACTTCACAAGGTTTAGGTGTTACGAATGAACGTCACGAGTTTTAGACGAAGGTTTAGTAGTTGCAATAATTTTTACTTTTAACATTAAACGGTTATCTTGAAGAACGTTGACTACGCCAAGTTGTTTTTAGCAACAAGCCTTATTTCAGGCAGAACGGTACAAGACCGCTAAACGTTGATTTGAATCGATCATCACAACCTTTCGGCTGCTTCGATTACAAACAGGCCACTGTTTCAGGCAAGGAGGCACAAAGCCCCAACATTACTTCCATCTTCCCACGTTCAACCTAGCTGTTACCAATGTACAGGACTTTCCCAATCCGTATTTGTTTTGGTCCACTACTCTCCCATTTACCCCCAGTCCATAACTAGGTTGTAGAAACTAACCGAGGCCAACAAGATTTCACAAACCCAATCCAGTTCAGTACTACTCCTGTACGCTCTCTTTCAAGAGTTGGTTCGAGCGACATATAAACGCCCTTTTCAGAGCGCTACCTTATGTTTTGACCATGTTTCAGGTATCGAGGGACGAAACCCCACCAAACCCTCTTTCAGATTCTCTCTTACTACAATCCTCTTTCAGATTCATCAATGTGTCTTTAAAATTAAAGCGAGCAATAAAATTAAACATCATGGGCCATATTCCAGGCAAAGAGGGACAGAGCCCCGACTTATTGATCAATGGAAAATATTCTATCCAATTTAAGCGTCTTAAAATTAAAGCGATTAAGTTTAATGACTCATATATTTAAGAGCAATTAGATTGTGTTTGGGCCTTCTTTCAGGCATCGAGGGACGAAGCCCCAACAAACTCAGCAACCAAAAATCCTCTTGCAGATTTCTCTCCGTAACCAGAATCCTCTTTCAGATTCACACTCCGTTTAATCACATCCGGTTAATCATCACACCTTTCGGCATGGCATCGGTTACTTGCGCCGGTACGGTATCCGTTATTGAAGTTAGCAACTCATATTTCAGAGTTGAAAATGAAGACACAGCGGAATACACACTGGTCGCTACGCAATAAGCGCTATACCACAAAAATGTGGTCCGGTTTGCGGTATAAATCCAGGAACGCCGAAGCGTTATTCCGTTCAGGACACAACCTACAAGAGGTCGCATCCGTCACGTGGACCACAATAAAGGGTCAAATGCCGTGCCGTTTGGACCACAAGGGTCAAATGCCGTGGACCACAAGGGTCAAGTCGTCGTGCCGTCTACCACACAATGTAAGGTGTCAGGCTGTCATCAACCACACATAAGGGTCTATTTCGTCAACCACAAATGAGGGTCTTGCGTGCCGGTTTATGGTTATATCGTGGATTCCATTACAATCAGGGATGCTGTCAGATCCCGTGGGACTTTACACTTCAAACAGTTATATAATATGGGTTTTACACAGTATCATTTCACTTTCCAAATCTTCAAACTGTAAAACAGAGTTTCTGCTAATTAATACTTTTATCTTTCAACTTCATTATTCATAATTACATAAAAGTTTATAAAAATATTTAAAATTCATTATTCATAATTACATATTGATACCAGTACATAAAAACCAAATTTTATGATGAATAGAGTATTAAAAGATCTTTAGATTTACCAACAAATACAATGAAAAAAATGTTTTATGATTTTCTCTAATATCGTTAACAGATACCAGTAATTATATAATATGATTTCCTCAAGTTATGAGAGCAAGGAACTACTAACCAATGCAATAGTTAGGTAAAAATGTAAACTAATAAATTTGATATCTTGTAGGAAAATGCAGACAATTAATAATTTTAGTGGAGGCAAAACCTTTAGTAAACACATTTAATACAAAATAATGCTTCTTAAAATGCAAAATCTCGCAACATCAAATGTTTTGATGAAGGCATCAAACATACCGGTACTAAAAAGTTTTACCATGCGAATCCAAATTTTTTAAGCAAGTACAGTACGGTATCATATTTTGAAGTTTCATAAAAACAATTTAAAATTTTAATACATCCGAATTACAATTTCCCTCGTTTTCTATAAACCTGATTTTTTTTTACAATTTACATAACAACTGAAACAATTTGCCAAAAACTAAATTTCCACTTACTAATTTCACTTTATAACAACAGTTTCCTCAATATAATAACCTTGATTATATGTAAAGTTTCACTTCAGGGCTAACAACTTATGAATTCGCTTTGCTTCGGGAGAATCGATTCCACAATTGGGCATACATCTATCGGGTTTTCACAATGGGGTCGCTGGGCCGGGGAAAAAAACATCTATCAGGGTTTTATCACAATGGGTCAAAACAGCTTCTGGGGGTCGGGTTGCACACACACATACAGCTTTTTGGGTACGGGCCAGGGGGTCAAAACAAACTTCACACAAATGGGCTGGGGAAAACTTCAATCTGGGCTGGGGCTTGAAAAATGTAAACAACTGGGAAAACAGCCTTCTGGAATCACTTCATTACATACCTCTAGAGTATGCTGACAAAGCTCTCCTAAGGAGTCTTTGTCCCTGAGAGGGATTAAAACCCCACTAAGTATCATAGGAGCAATAATAATAATAATAATAATAGAAACTTTGGAATTTCATGTGATTTTATCACTTTCATTGCCACAACAATGTGAGAGACTTATGCTCCGCCTAACAACAACACAAAACTGCACTTCACTTCAGAGGTACCCAACCAATGGCACTTGCACAGGGTTCTTTTAACTTTTTTTTACAATTTCAACAGTAATTATTGTTATTTTTTTAGTCTGCAGTTAGTCATTTTTTTTTTACAAAGGTACGTTTTTGCTGTCATATATTTATAATCTGTTTTTTTACAATATTTAATAATTTTTTGTTATAATCAACAGTCATTTTATCGCATTGTCATATAAATGATTTACAATAGAAAATGTACAGTCGTAACTCATCGAGAAAACTTGTTTTGTAAGTATTAGCACTCTTATCAAAAATTTCACAATGCTCTGTTTTTTGCTAAAATTAAATAGAAAATATAAAGAATAAAACTAATGAGAGGTCTATTATAAAATAAACACACTAAAGTATGGTACATACCAAATTTTCAGCTAACAAGAATTTTTTCTAACCTATCGACAAATTTTAGTTGTTCGTCATTTCACAGAATCATAAAAATGTTCATTTCGCTATAAAAATGCAAAATACGAAAAAAGTGCCATGACAATGTTTGGGGGGTATGGGTACCTCTGTACACCAATCACTTTTTAACACAATATCGGGTTTCAATCTTTTACACAATAACACCATTACTACGAGAAGTCTGTTACACACTACTATACAACCATTCGAATTGCACAATCAGTTTATACAAGATCAGTAAACGCCTTTAAAGGGATAGTAAACGCATTTAAAAGAACAGTAAACGGTTTTAATGAAACAGTTGAAGTTTTAATAACAGTAAACGATTTTAATAGAACAGTAAATGTTTTAAAGAGGACAGTCTTAAATGTTTTTAAGAAACAGTAATTTGCTGTTGGCTAGATTTATCCAGCTTCCCATTGCAATATCGAAAGTAGTTAATGCAGTAGAAAAAAAAGTATAAATTATTTCATAGAATACACCTATAAAAGAAGTAATTCTCGTAAATAAATTAATACCCATTCCCTACAAATTTGTTTAACACTTCAGTCTAATTCGTAAAAAAAAAGGATTACGTAAAACAATCGTCAAATTGCAAAAGGAAACTGCTCATCTATTACAAAAGAAAATTGTCTTGTTATCGTCACACAGTTTTCGAGCTTTCACCATAAATACAAAGTAACTTGGCTTATGCATAGTATTTGGCATAGCATTCACATGAACATATTTACAAGTATCATTTCTATATCGAGCCTATCTTGCATTCAAGATGCATACTACGGTATGCACAGTGCAACTGCATTTGTAGCATGCAAGAGGGACTTTGCCCCACATAGAAAAGATTGGACAGATATTCTTAAATGCATTAGTAAAAATAGATCTAGCCTCAAAAGAACAATACGAGGCTTCACAGAGGGACTGGGCCCCACGTTTGTTTCTAACCCTTCAAACAAGCTTATTGCAAAAGGATGCATGGAGTTTAAAATTAGAAAAAGGTTATTTTGGTGCAATTATTAATAAATTTGTGGATAAATAAAAAAGTGAATGTTAATGAATAGAAAGTCAGAAGGAGGACTGCGAATTTGGAAACAAATGATACACATTATTCACATAGAATTTTCAATGATAACTTTGAACACTGGGCCTACTTCACCATAAAAACTAAATAAATGAACAGTAAAAAAAAAAAACAAATCTTATCACAATATAAAGATAAGAATGATAAATAACATGTCAACTCTATTCATGATAAGGGAGTGATTAAAAACTGGTTCAACACAAAGAACTCAATGTATTGGAATTTTAAAATACTTCACATTCAATTTTTTCTACAAACTTAACATAAAATAAATACATATATAACAAAAACCCGAATAATAAAACTTTATAAAAACTTCTACAATAATAACAGAAGAATTCGCAGTCCTTTAAAAAAAAAGCAAAGTGATAATGATCTGCAGTCAAAATGTCATTTGAAACTATACACTGCCTTTTTTTTATTGTAAGAGCAGTAAAATTAATATCATAACTTTACAAATCAGCATGCATCCTTCACAAGTATTATATAAAAAATACACACACTAAGGCCCTGTATGAGAAACCTTGTGCTTATATACTTATCAAACCCTTTCACATTATTCACTTAGAAACATAGGGAAGGAAACCCTATTTGCATACTTTCAAGGAGCAAAGCAATCGCCACTTTCAATGCTTTTTGTCGAGTAAGATTTATTTAGTGAAGTCCATAATAATGTCGATTTATCCTTGCTCTCATATTAGAATTTCGGGTAATGTTCAGTTATTTCAATATTCGCATTTTGCTAAACTTATAACAAAATTTAATTATAATATTGCCACTGCATTAAATAAAAAAATAATATAGTGATATAACCCTGTTCGCTACTTTATTGACTTAGTATTAAAAAACCAAGGACGAAAACCCTGGGTCAGGATTTTGAAGACTGTAACTTTACGTCAACAAGGAATGGAGCCCTGTTGAACACCACCCACCTACATTCTTGATTCTAAAACCAAGGAAATGAACCCTGAAGTGAACCTCAAGAATGTAACCCAAACAAACCCTTCTAGTCCTATCATAACAATAAAACAGGGACTGGAACCCTGTATAGTTCTGAAGCAACATCCTCGAAGAGTTTAAACCGCAGTAAACAGGAAAGAAACCCCTGTTTACTGTAAATCAGGGAAATGAACCCTGAAACCTTTCTACCAAGGGAATGGAACCCTGAAACCTTCCTACCAGGGAATTGAACCCTGAAACCTTTCTACCCAGGGAATAGAACCCTGTTTCTCTCATGCCCTCCTAACTGTATTTAGCATCACAGGGAAAGTGACCCTGACTGCCTTACCCAACTAGAAGATAGTTAAGTCTTCAATATTTCCCTTTACTTCGTCACATAGTAACTATAAGATTTATTAATTACGGTATCATAATCTAGGCAACTGAGTGCCAGTTTGATAATATATCAAACTTAATCTTAATTATTATAGTTGATTAGCTATAATTTATTAAATAAATGGTTTTAATACGGTATTTTTAAAAAAACAGAATTGTAATATAAAAGTAACTATACTAACTAATTCAGTAATAATCCAAATTATAATCAACTTCCCACTTTAAAAAGGACAGAATCGCAAACTACAATTTCTTAAAAATTAAAAAACCTCTTTTAGTCATTTGCATAGTCCACCATTTCGATTGCAATACCCCTCGAAAAAACAACTCCACACAAAAATTGAAGCAGGGAAGAGAACCCTGCCAACTTAGAGAAGAGAACTCTAAGCTTTTCGGGACTAGGGAAGTGAACCCTAGTCCCCAAGTTGGAAACTCAAGAGAGAAACAACCTCTAAAAAACCCCCTCGGGTTTTTAGAAAGAAGTTAACTCCCCAAGCTCCAACTTTCATCGTTAATCAGAGAAGTTAGCTCTGATTAACCACATTAGGGAAGGGCAACCCTAATGCAACATTGCTGATAGATAGTTCAGTAACAATGGCAAAAGGTGGCATCCCTGTCCATTTCAGTGGCAATCCTATAAAGGACA
>JAQIWE010001700.1:0-14985 GCA_034698565.1 Campodea plusiochaeta
TAGTTAAAGCACTTGATTACATGGTAGAGATGATATTCAATGGTAATTGCAAGGACACAGGAGATGGGAATAGTTAATAAATTGACAGTGAAACTTGTTGCAGTTGTTACAACTATACACAACGAAATTGAGCAATATAAGCTGGGAATTGCTCATATTCCTGGAACATAACATATTTTTTCTCTTACGTTAGTATCTGAATAAGTTGCGAGTTTCTAACACTCCTAATAAATGAGAGTAAAAGACACATAACAGTAAGGACTGTATTAAGCATTTCATTTCAACATCCTTTGTCCTTCATTTAATGAATAATGAAATGAGCTGATTAACGATATTATATGAAACTACAAATGGATAAATATCTCCAATAACCGCAGTCGCTAAGGAGGAAGTTGCGTCCCATATACAACTTGTTCAACGACTGACCTTACCTTGGCCACGGAACTGACCTCACGGTCCTATGATAATAACAATATGTTTCGAGTAAAGATAGGTCTAAATGACATTTTATTTGTTGTGATATTGTAAAATTACGATCTACTTTTCCATAATGTCAAGATTAATAATGTAATACAATTTTTAAACAAAATATTAACTGCAGATAATGAAAATGAATTTAGTAATTTCAGATGGTTAAAACTTAAAAGAGTAACGTTAGATTTTTCGAATATCTTACTTGTACATTATAATTATCAACCTACATGTCAGAAAATTTATTGAAATCGATGAAATTTTGAGACCTCTTTTTTATTTGATTATCATCTTATTTGTCCGTCTGTTACTAATAAACTAATTAAATGTTCTTTGTTGGATACATAAGGAAGAAACTAGATCATACTTTCTTATTATGATAGTTTTACAGCAACAAATTCCTTTACTTATATGAGACCAACGCAATATCTTGTTAATTTGCGCTATTATCCAATTTGCGGATTGTGAAGGAAATACTTGAGGCTCATCTGAAATCTGTTATTTAGAATAAGAAAGTATATAAACCAAGTAAACCACTAAAATTACACGAAATGTAGAACACGCGGAAGTTAAAATATATAAATATACAGTATTGCAGCTGTATTTACCCAACATGGAATTCTATCGAAGAGTAAGAATTTTGTAAGTATATAAACACATTACACTCACATATCAGTAATAATATAATCTTATTTGTTTTAAAAGACAACAAATACGGTATCCTTCTGATAAGTAATCATAAAATTATTGCTCAAACTTAGTTTGGATTTGTGAAATACATTATATTAAATATAGTGACATTTTTCTGCTGGACTGCATTACATATAAATACTGTCACTATTTGTCAGGTATCAAGAATCAGTATTGTAATTATAGCGCTTTATTACAAAGAAAAGCTGGATTTTCTTACAACAGACTCATGTGATAAACCGAGAAGAAATGTAAAATGGGAAGCATATAAATGTATTGATCGACAAGGGTGTTATAATTTGCATGAGGGAAGGAAAAAGAGTAAACTAATTTTACAAACACTTATCAGCAAACTAATAATGTCACACATTTATGCAGTTTTTCAGTTATATTCCAATATTCGTTTTATATTTTTATATTTTCAAGCTTTTGATTAGAACTATAATTATTATTATTATTATATTAAATATGAAATCCAATATTACAATACTGAGAGCGGTAATGTAAACATTTATCGCCTTTGACTGGTCATCACTCCCAATTAGATAGCGTTAACACAACACTATGTCGTTATACGGAAGTGATAATTATCTATTATATATTTTTCTTATTTACCCAATTAATATACTTCAGTTTTTAGAGTTCAGTTCAATCTAAATAACATTATATTAAACATTATTAATTACTTAATGAAGATAGCAATTCATTTTCCAGACATTTGAAAGTTTTAATAAACTTTAATAATTATGTATTACCATATTTTTTTTTAATTAGCAGAACTTATGCTATTGGATACAAGACACGATCTCATAGATTACACTAACAGGCTGCTGATTTCAACATTATATTATGAGGACACCGAATAAGATGTAAATAACCACAAATAATATTTTATCTGTATATATAATTAAAGAAATCATCACCTGGCCCTTATGAGTTTACATAGCATATTTAGGTCAATTGAGTTTCTTCAAGGTTTACTGGTTAATAAAATGTATATAATATTGAAGAACGCATGAACAGGTTTTCGATCTAAGGTCTACGTTCTCTTCATGCTGTTTGGATATTAATTTCGTGTAACTCGGCATCCATAAGCTACTGGATATTTTCTCTTAAAAGGAATATCTCGGTCAATGCCTTTAATACTGGCGTGATAAAATAACAAACACAAAAACTTCCTGGATTTTTATTGCAAAAAAGTTGTATCTCTGTAATCGTGCTATTAGAATTAAGATAGAGCGGCAACTCTGTGATTAAAACCGCATGCGTTGTCAACATTAATTCCCCTTGGTATTGTATATGTTCATTAGTGTATTCATTAGTTGACGTTTATACCACTTTAGCAGATAATTTGCATGCTTTTCATGAGGCAGGTGATTCTTTGCTCTCTGTGTGTAATGACTTCTGTTGGGGTATGCCACATCAGAGAGGTTATGTTCATCAGATGCTAAATATAAACATAAATACCTCCCAGCAGTATATTTCATGAAAGTCACATTTTAAACATGATTCATCAGTATAAGATACAAACTGCTATGCTACGGTGCTATTTGATCACAAATTCTGTGTGTATGGAAAACGTCAAACGTTAATCTTCTTCAATCAATATTATCTCTTTATTCTGTCGGTCTCGAAGAAAAATGGATTAAAATATAATAATAATATAGAATAAAGAAAAGTCAGTTTGAAGTAAGTTATTCAGTTTTCTAACAAAGAAAAATAAAGTAGTCATCTTTGCATTTAGATTTTGAACAGTTGCATATAGATCAAATAGATTCCCTATAACAGTAGTGGATGAATTGGATAAAAACTTAAATACACTTTTCAATCACCGTCCTCCTTTGTCCTTTATACTGCTTATTTCATCCTTAATTCTTCCTATTCAAATAATTATATATAAATAAATTTCCTTAATGATTTGAGCATCTTTCTCTCAAAGTTGTCCTAGAAATTAGTGAAATCAGCAGCACTTGAAATGTTTGAAGCATGACTTCACCTTTTAAATGTAAGCATTGTATCGGCTTCTACGCATACATTAGCCATCATGCACAAGTTAGAATTATGATAGTTTCGTGCCTTTCTTTCTCTTCTATTGTTTTGGTGCTGCTAGGCAACATGAAACAACATGCAAACATATGCTGCTGACATCTGTTGGACATCCTCAGGGTTAAGGTTGTAATTAATAGGAAATACACACTGCGCCATCATAGCTGAAGGAATAGCAGGTATATACTACTGAGAAATAATACTAAACAAACATTTACTGGATAATACAGTATTTCAGATATATTAATGGCTATGAAATAACTATGAAGTCACTTGAAATAAAGAACATAGTAAGTAAATGTAATCACTTCAGTTTTTTAAACGTAGTAAGTATTTCTCATTGGATATATAAATGAAGGTTAGGTTAACGAGTGAGCACAGGAATTATTTGTCGCTTTTAAAGTTTAAAACAAACCCATTCCATAGATTAATAGAATTACACTATAGAGTATGTTATTCATAAAGAAACAAAGAAACGCATTTTCATCCTAAAAAACTCCAAACAAAATATTCGAAGATAGTCTATTTCACATCATTCTGTTTCCAATATAATAATCTAGTCTGTTTTCGCTTTTTAGAATCTATGAATAAAATTTAAACATTGCACGGTGATAAAATTGCACAAGATTGTATCGAAGGTGAACTTCGGCAAAAAAAAAAGTAAAAAATGAAACATTATTGTGCCTGTATAAAACAGTGTTTTGAGAGCTAATGATAGAATCACGATTTTCTCACATGAGAACGTCACTGGGAACTCCCAATCTCCCTCCCACAGCAGAGCCGGTGGAGGGGAAGAAAAGGAACTAAAAATGAAGGAAAAGGGTATCATCAGATTCATCACATACTCAAATTTACTTTACCAGAACGAATGCCACATTT
This sequence comes from Campodea plusiochaeta, assembly GCA_034698565.1. Classification (NCBI taxonomy): domain Eukaryota; kingdom Metazoa; phylum Arthropoda; class Diplura; order Rhabdura; family Campodeidae; genus Campodea; species Campodea plusiochaeta. The sequence goes on from JAQIWE010001700.1 coordinate 4,087, forward strand.
TTGTAAATAACCTCACTTACTGTATTTCCGGAAATCTAGGACGACATTTTACCATGATAAATGATCTTAAGTGCAGGTAATAGAAAAATAATGAATTACTCCCACGAAATTTTACTTCTTTTATACATTGTAGAGGATTTACGTTAGCTTTCTTTCGTGTTACAGAAATAGATTGTGGTGAAATTGACCGAAATTTTCTAAAGTTTTTTGAATAACTATTCAAACCAGTTTACTACTACGTACGGAAAGTGACCCAACAAAATTAGAAATTGACACGATACTATTTACATCACAAATAAGTTTGTAGTTCTGTTTCAGATGACAGATGAAATTCTCCACAAGAGATCTCAGATTTTTATATACTCTTCCATAATCATTGAAATTTCGATATATTTCAGTTTTTTATAAAACCATGTTACAATTCAATGGAGTTCTGCGTAATTTGCACTGAAATAAACTATCTTGTTACAATTCTATCTTGTCAGGAAATCACTTTGAAGTAAGAGTAGCCGATATTAGCTGACATTGTGATTTCTGATATCCCAACAGAGAATTTGGCGAGGAATATGGAGTTGATGATAACGATAAAAGTTGTGAGGTAATCATTTCGTGCAGCTACGAACAAGGTATTTTGTAAAATTATTATTTAACTTTAATCAAACAGAATATTCAACAACGTTGAATACACAGTATGTCAGCAGTCTACCGTAATAAACCGTCAGGTAATTAGAAAAAAAGTACGAAATTTATTTCAAAATGTATCAATGGTGATGTTAATCACGTCTCTCTTTTTTAATGTAGCAATATTTTAGTTCTCATTCAGTAGCCTAAAAATGAAATCGTAGACGTATCTATCAGAGACAATGCTCGAAAACCAAAATCACAGATAACTTCGCTTCCATTAATTATCATCCAAAAGAGATCTGCTCAAGCAAAAGCCTTACGACCCTGTGAGTTAAAAAGCGAATGGTCCGTAATGTCCTTCCTTGGGAGAAAAATGGTCAAATAGTTCATATTTATCATTCTGCATTTGAAAAGAATATGCTAGCGGCACTGCACTTTGAAGTGGTCATAATTTATCTGAAGTGGATGGTGGATGACCTAATAATGCCAAGTTCACAGGAAGACCTTCCGTGAACAAGTATCAATAATTTAAAAATGATTTTGTTATATTTAAAAAAAAAATAGTGAAAGCTGTTGTAGTTTTACATTAAAGTAAGTTAACTTATTACAAAAAGTCTTATTACTGTACCTAGACCACGAACGTCCACTGATTATTAACAAAATATTCCATTTCCATTTTTATCGACTGTTGAGGAAACTCTGTTTTTATATATATAAATATATTTCTACAATAAAAGACATTATTAATCACATTATAAAAACTGTGATGTGTTTTATAACCCAAATAACGATTTAACGACGCGCCGACAAAGTCGTGATACCTGTTGAAATATAGTCAATAGCAATATTGCAAATCTAATTTCATATTTAAAAAAAACGGTCCATCCAAGGCTAATCATTACTTTACCTGCTGTTATTGTAGTGAACTCTTAGGAAGTAATTCTGATATGGAGTGAATGGTTTGAGATATGAATGTGGTGGACCCAGGCGGTGACTGGTACGGCTGCACGAGAAAAATTCCTCTTCAGTTGTAATTTTTTCACCATTGCCACTCACTGACATATACACTGCTTCTTGATAAACTACTTCAGAATCTTTCAGAACACCAAACATGATGATCGAACACTAACAATAAAGTATTCTTACATTCAAAGAGAGGATGAGTTTCAGTTATATGTTCCTAGTTCACAATATATGTTACATTCGATATAGTGCTGGTAAATAGAGGTGTTTTATTATTTGCATAAAAATTATTACCAGTATGTCCCTTAATCCTACAGAGATATTTTCATTGATTGCATTACAGTTTTTTTTTAACAGATTCAGCTTAACATAATTATGTAGAGTTACAGAAAAATCATTCAAAATCCTCGATTAGGATAACTAGAAGAACAAATACAGAAAAATCACTTTTTATACTCAACTCTATTTGTTTAACCTTTTACCTTTCCTATTTTAGCTAAATTCTCAGTGAGTAAAACGAAACTATATAGGCTATACTCTATATTCAGTATAAGCATATTATTGTAACCTGTTTCAAATAAATGTTTTCTCCTAAATACTATCTTCTTAGTTATTTATTGAACAAGCAGTATACGAAGTTTAATACAATATGTTAAAACAAACGTTCATATGCGAAATATGACACAGAGGACATTAATAATTATTTTTGTATATCAGCAATATTTTCTGCATTTTGTTCTGACGCAGAAGTATAAATTATTTTGTCTCTTAGTAGCAGACAGATGACTATTTGTTTACTTTGACATCACAAGGTTAAATAGGTTAAATCTATTTGTATAATAATGATGTTAAAAGATATTATGTATTCCAACAGCTTACACACTTCTACAGTTTGAATAAAATATTTTGAATTATTATAGGTTCATATGGTTATCTTCACATAAATTCTACTTGTCACAAAAATGACGAAATGTCCTTGTAAAAACCAGCACGTTCCACACATTACCTAATTATTTATTATGTCAAAAAAGTCATGAATTCATGATTATGTTTATGGAACAATAATCGTGAGGAACTAGTAATTTTCCTCTTTTACAAATTGGTTAAGATACTGTGTGATGAAAAATGAGCGAATCTATTTGGTTGGTAAATAGTCTACTATTTTGATCTCACAACTAAGGGAGAATAAAACTAAAAATAACGAAATACGCAATATTAATATTGCTACGGATTGTTAAAAACGAAAAAAAAATTAAATTCGATATAAAAAAAATCTAACAATTTCATGTTTCAAACTTTTAATCCATTTAATTCGGGTTTCAATTCATTTTAAAACTCGGTTTCAATTAACAGAAAAAAATATAGCCTACATCTTTAAAATTAATTATTACAGCACATTGAAACCTGAGAAAACGGTTTAATTATTTAAATGTTTCTTCTCGATATGGTACTTAAACATTTGTTATGAGCTACCATTTAGAGAAAGATAATTAATGCAAGAATTAAAAAAATGTATGCCTATCACTATTTTCCAGCCATGACTCTATAGTACAATGTAGTAGAGTCACGCAAATAACGTGAGAAAAACTGTCCTTTTGAAGAGATAATAATATTATTTATGTGATGGAGTTTCTGGAGTAGCTCAGGATGGCTTCACTTTTTATAATTGTTATTTTGGAGATGCCATATATTAATATCTTTCAAACTTTTTATTCCACGACATTTATATATAAGAAAGCATTTTCTAAGTTTATATTGCCTATAGTATTTTATTTAAAATTTTATAGGATTGTACTTTATTATAGGGTACTTACAGAAACTTAAGTTGGAAATACTAGGGCGACTGAGGCCCAGTCATATCGAACTTATTCAAAACATGAGATTGATCTATCTGACACCGGATATTGACTTATATGAGACAGGACCTACCCAAATAGAATCTAATCTAATAACCAAACAGACCTAAACATCATACTTCAAATGGGGACCCTCGATATTGGATTTCTGGGTTTCGAGTGTCAATAAGAAAGTTCTGTGTCTCCAATAAAATAATATTATCCTGTTTCAGATATCATAATACAGTTATGTAACAATATAATGTTCTTTTCAATTGGTCATACTTCATACAAAATTTGAAAGTTTAATAAATAAACGTTATTAAGGAAATTAAAATGCTAGAAAAGCCCCACCACGGCGAATTTTCATATTGCGAATTTGTGAAATTTGCTAGAACGAACACGCAATGTTTGTTGTTAACATACTTAGAAAGTTTCTAGTAGCATATTGGATATTTATACTTAATCGTTGTTGTTATGAACTTTGATCACATTAAATAAAAAGTCATATCACAAAATGTTATTTGATTACTCACAAAACCGGAACTTAGTAAGAAATTTTCTCACTTTGAAGTCATTGGTTAGGACATTTTCAAGGTTATCTGCTAATCATTCCTTACGTTATTTTTAATGATAAATAAAAAAGAAGCACATCAGTGATATAGGTAGAACAACTTCACGTTTGAAGCAAAGAATTAGAGTGAATAAAATAATTTGCTCTTATTTAGACTGTATTATAATGAATCGAATTAATACGGAAATGGTTTCATATTTCCATATAATTAAATGACAATAAAATAATGAAAATATTTGTATGACTGAAAAATAAATAACATCGGATTGTGAAGTTGTCCTTTTGTCGCATCATAATTTGTTAAAAACGACGAATGATCTATCACCTAATAGTACAGTAAATTCCATTACATAATATTTTGTACTTGTATTTTATTCATTTATTATTGCTAATATTATTTAGTGTATTTTTTTAAATGAGTGAACTAGCTTATTAAATCGTTGAACGATGTTAGAAACTACAAATTAACTTTATCATTTAATTTTAATACATGCAGTATATTGCCATCTCTACTCCTTATCAGGCCATTAATAATTACGTTTAACTTCACAATTTCGTGATTAATCTCTACAGCTGCATAACTTGATAAAATTAGTTATTAAGAGAAAGTAATTAAATGCTCAGAAAACCTTTACATTCATTCAAAAAGCTCTATACCAGCACAATATCAATATAAACATTGGTGAACTATAAACTAACAATGAAACTCCACAATCGTGATTCAACACAACTAAGTGAACTAACTATCAATGATTGATCACAACACTATCACATGGTTTCCACTTATCACTAATTCACGATCACTAAACCTCACACTTCACTACGTTCCTACAGTATACTACACACGTCCGTTCACTACGACGGTACAGTCAAGACTAAAGAGAGCTCACTTGGTAGACCGTAAAGTGAATATGATCCATAAGAAACCGGGTCTTCCTTATCTTCGCTAAGTAACATTCATTCAATACAATACTTTATATGGATTAATACATATGTGGCTATGCGGTATGGAACGTTTACGAAAAAAAACGGGAGTTTGTGATTGCCAGCATTGCGTGACGAGAACTCTTCACAGATTAATAAACGCAGAAGAATATCATTATTTTACAGCATCATGTTGAGGTATGCCACAGTGCACTCGGAGTTGTAATACTTATATTTAAATAATATAGAAATAAATAAAGTTATTGACTTTGGCAAAAATTTATAATTCTAAAATTTGCAAATTCGCTCATTCGATTTGTTTAAATCATACGGTTACTTTTACTCGACTGCGTAGTCCCCTGATATCTAATTTACTGTTACTGCAGCATAAGAATACTTATATAGTGGAAGGAATTTGCATATTACAGAATAAATTGGTCTTAAATTTAAACAATAATGTAAGATGAAGAAATTCACGGTAAAGCCTCTTGGTAAAACTATCTGACAGGCGGTCTCAGCTTCATGAACCTTCTTACTGTTGGTGTGTAAAAAAATTAGTTAATTTAAGATCCTGCAGAATCATTTTATGACAATTATATTAGGGGGAGTCAATATAAGTTAGTTGCAATTACACATACCTTGAGATAATTTTATGAAAACGGGTGAAAAGAGTGACCCTTTCATTGTTGTGAAAGTTTTGTCAATACAATGGATACTTTGATAATAAAAGAATTTTGAAAAAATTTCAGATTTTCAGATTAGAAAAAATATTCACGGAGGACCCAGTTTGACGTTAATATATTGAAGCAGATAAATATTTTCCACGGTTAATAGCAACCGAATCGTTCCATTAAAATCGACAAAACTTACTCAGCATTGACAGGGTATAGTATATGCACTTTTCAGTCCAAATTTCATGAAAATATCTTAAATAGAAAAGTTATATGCTATTGCAACTTATTGACTCCTCATCGTATTATAGTTAACTTTGGTCTACAGAAATACGAGTTCCTACAACTTTTAACAGTAAATATTTTAAAAATACATTTTCACCACGGTATGTAAAGTTTAGTTGAAAGATTTGAAACATTGAGCGAAATGTCAATATGACTGAAGACAAGTTGCTAAGCTTTATACAAAAATGTAAACATTTTTCAGCCATCTGCATGATGGTCTTTTGAAAAACACACACGAACTAGCTAAACGTTTTATAGGCCCTCCAGCAACCCACTAATTGGCGGTACAAAAAAGTTCGAAAGAATTAGCAGAATTGTGTTTTAAATCCGCAATAGGTATACATACCGCCCTTGAAATATATCTTCAGGTACCATGTCAAGAGAAATGTTTCGATATACGTTTTACGTTTAAACAATCGCACTTATGTCACAGAAGAAAAAGACAATTAAATAATTTTATGTACTCCATTTAAAATCTTCATTTTCCTGCGCTGCTACTTAACTCTTAAAATTCTCTATGAAAGTAAAATGACTATATAAAATGTAGCATATTTAAATAGTGTTGCTATACCAAAATTTCATGTCCCTAACTGACCCAAAGTAATACTGATGAACTCAGAAATCGAACATTCATGTTTCGAAAATATTGGATTCCCTTATTTCGTTGTGTTAGTTTAGTTTGAGTAAATCTCTTCCATTATTTCACATTTTTTTATACTACGAAAGTACTGTGTTGCTTATAAAAATTCTAGTTCATAAAAGTAATTGCCACTAAAGAAAATTGATCTGTATCATCAGTGTATCCTATATTTTATAAAACAGTTTCGTAAAGTTGCAGCACAAGCATCAGTGCAGATAATAATAATTATTGTTCTTTCATCCTTTTTTATTATAGTTCGATAGATAAAAAATGGGAGGGTTAATTATATAATTTATACCAAGAGATAGGGCTCACGCCTGTTGAAGTACAAGGAAATAAATTAAATCTTTCAGACAGCAAAGTTTGTTATAGAGAAGTACATACACATCAGTGTTTCAATGTTCATTACTACAAATTCTTACTAGTAATCATTAAATCTTAATATTTTAAGCCAATTCAATCAGAAACTCGTAAAACTGCTGAAATAGTAAATTAACTAACTTATTGAAATTTTGCTCAGGAAACTGCGATGGATGTTTATAAAATTGTATCTAATTCAAATTAAACTATTTACAAATATTCCATGGCGTTTACCAAGTAGAGCCTCGGTTAGAATATTTGTAATAATTATCTCAAAATGACATATTTGTATTGTGGAGATTTCTTTACACTTCGTTAATTTATCTCAAATTGTACACTGCGAAGGTTATTATTTATGATAAAGACATTCTAAGAGGTCTATGTGTTGAACTATGTACACTGCCTGATCTGCATACCAGTAACTGTAAGGCAACTGTAATATACTGTAGTAACCGCACCAGTAAGATCATTTTAATCCATCGTTTATACCTATGAACGACTTTGGGCATAATGTGCCTTTGACCCTATGTGGATGTATCAACCTGCTGCAAATTAATTAACAACAACAATTGATTGCGAATAAACTCACACATTTATTAATCCCTAAAATTGTGAGATTATACTTTGAAAACATTTTATTTCATTCGGTAATTTTTCTTAATATCGAGTAAATCTCTGGAAAAGTATGTCAAGATGGTTTACAAACAACTAAAATGCCACACGAGCTATATACTGTTTTTATAAAACGGACAGCAAAATATTTCCTATGAGTCTAAACATAGATTGCAACTTTTAGATTAGAATATTCAGCACTGGAAGAAAAAGAAGTGCGAAAAGTGTATCCGCTTCATTGCATATCTCCCATTTGTTTCCTGCAAGTCACGCAACCAACATTGCATTACTTCACGACTGTCTCAGAGAAAGTATGTAAGGTAATATAAGAATAAAATAACTTCAATTTTTAAGTTATCCAAATATAAATGAATGCCTCTGAAACAAATAATATCTTCATAGTAATAATCATTGCATGCTTTATGATTGTCTGTAGTTGTAACCATATAATAATATTAATTATAGGTTTGTGAAGATGCTACTCACTTTAGTCCAACCGCACAATATTATTGAAGAGTTTGTGGTTGTCACGAATGACTGCACACACAAATCGATTATTATAAACACAACAACTAAAGCTCAAGCACGATTCAGACTATAAGAAAAATATGGGAGTTCCAGCATACTAAGCAAAGCATTAGCAAACAACATGTCTCATCACATATTCACATTGCCTTCTTCCTATACCTGTATTATTATTTCTTACTTACTCAGTTGTACAGTACACTAACTTGGCAGAAAAAAAACTTTATATAACATAAAATTTAAATGATTTTGCTCCTAAATGTATTTCTCTTGAACAGTTGTAACATTAAAAACATGAAATAGCTGTTCTTTTTGTTATCATATGTTATGACTTCTAATATTATCGTGACTCGTTTTCTTGAGAATTAGAGTAATGTTTACATTCCTTTAAATAAGTGCTCAAAATGTACAACTTTTCGTGTAGACCATTGTTGTTACCTTTGTATTTTTTTTTTTTTCTTCTTTGGTATTTTTAGTAAGGTTTTGAACGAAATATTATCACAAAGAAACAGTTTCAGATAAGGATCGTGTCTTATCACAGAGGCAGCTAAAAAAATGGTTTTGTATTTGCACGAGGTAATTAGGTTTGCAGTATATTTATAACTAATATTTATTTTGAATCATGAAGGCCCAACCATGGTGGATGAGATGGTTTATAAAGGAAGATTTCCACTGCCTAATCTTTCCCCTCCACTTCAAGCCTCCATCCATATTTGTGTGAAAGCCTCCATTCCACTTTGTGTGAAAGCCGTATTTGAACAAAGAGGGACTCGCAAAACGAGTGAACTGCAATTTGCGAATTATTTGATAAAGATATCGAGCCGATTGAGTCTACCGTTAAAAAAAAGTTTTTGTCTGTAGTAATAGTTTCGATAAAGAAAATTAATTATGGCAAACAAAAGTTCAGGTACCAATATCACTGTTTTATTAATAAGTTTTTTTTTCTTATTATGGACCTGATAAAAGCACATTTTGTTAGTACAATGAGATAATTACAACTTCACAAGGTTTTGATGTGATTAAATTTACGTCTTACTAGCGCATACATCAGCAAAAGTAACCATAAATCAGGATATAGTCAGATTATTATTATTATTATTATTATTATATTCGCTAATATTATCTCAGGTTTATTTTTCAGCTTAATTACTTTTAAGAGTTCGACCTCAACAATTCATGAATTTACAACTGATACAGAATTAGGGTATATCACTAAAACTTTCAAGTTTGGCATTAGAGAATTTGAAACTACTGCTGTAGCTGACATATATGCACAATCTTCAATTGCTTACAGAATGTTTCCTATTTCTCTTCTAATTCTTTCCCGTTCTACTTGACAAATGATATTGTTTCTAAATATTTATTATTTATTATTACACCATTGAATAACTGGAGAATGGTTTACTTAGTTTAATTCTAAAAATAGCAATGTTACTTAATATTGTACATGAAAAACAGAAGAGTAATCCCTCTCATAATTATTAATCGATAACATTTATGAAAATAATACTAACACATATTTATGGCCAGCAGATATAACGAAACATGAAACCTTCTTCAAATTTCACTATCGAAAGGAAAGTGAATTTCTACAGTATTTAGAACTCCTGTCGTATACTCTATTACTCGTCGTATTCTCCCTAATTATGCAACCTTTCTTTTGGAAAATATGTAGTAGTTTTCTCATGTTTTACTCCTTATAACAATGGCGATTAAAGTATTGCGACCTTGAAATTTAACACAAAGAAACAATACAAAGATGAGTGGAACAATAAGAAAATTAAAATGTGGAAATTACAAGTTTATTCCGTGTCTTGACAACTTGCTAACACGACATGAAGATATCGAATTGATTAGTCAAGTCGAAAATGGGTCGGGGTTTGGTTTTGTCGTATAAATAACATCCACAAATATTGAACAATGTACAGGAAATAAAGTTATAATGGTTTCTATGTGTAATTTACTACAGTATCCGTACTATTTTCTTTGCTGGAAATTCGAAAAAAAGCGAATTATTATCTACCCACTACAATTTCTATCTATCCGCTACCACTACAATAAAAACTGAATAAATTATTTATATGAAAGCATCAAAAAGTGCAAGAAATAATTTCAGTACAGTAATACCAGAAAATGTCACCTTTCTGATGACACAGACGTGTATAACAGCACAGGGAATGAATTATACCAAATTCGTTTCTTTGAATGCTATAACTTGTAACTTGTTGTAACAAAAAGTACATTGCACGATCAGTACAACATAAGATACCTTTAACATAGATCAATTTTGCTTTTTTTCCCTTTGCACTCATATGTAATATATAACCACTTCCCACTTGCTGCAAACAACTTTCTGCATTTCTCTTTTCACTGTAAATTTTACATCCAACATTTAAATTGGATAATTAATGTGTCATTCGCACAATAATTTTGAAAGTTTTATATAATTACTTATGCAAAGTCCGTTAATCGTATTTTCATATGGTAAAATGTAGTGGGATAGTCAGTTTAGTTTGTCACATGATGGAAAATAGATTACTTCCCATTTCCAAAAGTTTTCAAATGGGAAAATGTGCGCGACCTTATTTCTCAATTGACAAGGAGTAATTACGAGTGCTTTATTTGGCAATAATTGACGACACCATGTTCAATTTTTGGTGTAATAATCAATAATATATGCAAAAGATCATGCTTTGGGGGTAGTCACTCAGATGTTTGAAAAAGAAATAATACATAAAATAATATCTGTTTTGCAGAATTGTTGTGTTTTGGCATGTATTATTCCAATATCATTTTTTTAACCACATCACTAGATTATTAACAGCTGGTAAAGATAAAAATATTTATTCAATTGAGTCAGCGAATAAGAAGCACAAGACAGAACAG